>ML873582.1:13889-32473 GCA_009831015.1 Picea engelmannii | reverse complement strand
GGGGTTACAAGGTTACATACTCAACAATCCAGGGAAGCAATGCCCATAGGTCCTCTACACCAAGAGAATTTCTCAATGCTCACATATTTTGTTAATGAATCTGCAACATTCTTCAAAGTGTCCACCTTCATTAGAATATAACACATACCCAACATATAGGATAATGTTTTTTCCATGTAATAAAGGCCGACATTAGTTAGTAAGGCCTATTTAATAAATGTGAACAAGTCAATGTAAGAAGACCTAATAGAAGCTTCCAGTTCTAGAAAGATGTTCCTCTAGAATGTTCTTTAGAAGATATAATTCATATAAATAAGAGTAGGAGGCATGTGAAAGCTTGTCTTGAGAATTATTATAATAGATCTATGCTCTACTGGAGGTTTCCCCCTCGAAGAGGCAAGTGAACATTGCTTTCTTTGAATAAAGGTATTATTTTTGGTGTTGCTCTTCTCATATTTTGTTGTTCCATTCATATATGTTGAATATTCTTGTTTTTGCATATTATATTACATATGGTACCTTACAGATGAATATTCCTATTGTTGGTGGTCATCCTCAACATATAGCACGTTGAATGTTCTAAAGGATTTTTGGCCTCTCCTTCAACTACACTTTCACACCCCAAAAGGGTGCCTGTTATCGCACACCCAACCACCAAAATGGAGACAACTAAGAGAGCACCGACCCATTGTCACCTTAGGCAGGTGTTCCCGCCACTTTAGAGGTGAAGTGGTCACCTCAAGGGGGGAATTTCGATGACCCAAGGGGGAAAATGAGATGTATGAATGGAAACCCCTATAGGTCAAGTTACTAGATGGAAGAAGGCTTAAGAATGAGTCTCGAGAAAGGTTTAAGATTGTCAAGCCCTTGGGTACCTGCTGAGAGTGTTTGTACTTGCCCGAGACACAAGAAAAGCCAATTGTGCGCAGTATATGTTAGGTGGGCAAGCAATTTAAGCTTGTTTTCCATAATTGCATTAGTAAACAAAGATGTATATCAACAAAGGAATCAAGTAACTACTGGAGATTAACCTCTTAAAGCATCAAAGATTAGTTGAGTTATGAAGCATAAAACATGTAGATAAATTCTCAACACTTTAGCACAACTTTAGTGGTATTTATATGGTTGTAAAAATAAGTTTTCAGAGTATATTTATGACATCCAAGTGGTTGTAGCAATGTTTTTCTACAACAACAACTTTTACCCCAAGAAATCATCCAAAAGATTTCCCAACAATAACTAACATCAAGTAGATTAATAATAACAACTTTCCAACTAATTCCAACGGTAAAAGAGTGAGAAATTGAGCTTGGAAAATAGAGTTTTTTGTAGCCCTAATGGCTGTAGCATAAATTTATAACAACAATAAGCAACACTTATCCAATTGAGACACCTTAGGGGAAATAACAAGCCTAGAACATCAACGAAAGAAAGTAATTTGAACAAGTTGATTCCTTTGTGTTTTCACATATCACAATGCAACAATTATATTTCTCTAATGCAAATTAAAAATGATTAGTGCCTTACTGTTGGGTTGTGGGGTCAACTAATGTGAAGACTAGAGTAAGTCCTTGGGGTGTAAATCCTCTTACTTCCCAAGGCAAGCTAGGTCCACTAGGAAATGCTAAGAGGGTGTAATCCCTTTTACTTCTCTTAGCAAAACCCCATGCAATAATATGACCTTGAATGTAAGAGCTTGATGACCTAGGGGTGTAAGCCCTTTTACTCCCTAGGGTTCGTGAAACAAACAAAGGTGAACTTGGAGGGTATACGTCCTTGTAGTTCTCCAAGAACCTTGCAATTAATGACCTTTCACAAACAAATAATTGAAATCTTGGGGAGGGTGTATGCCCTATACTCCTCCAAGGGTTCATCTACTAAAAATCATGGAAGAAGCAAGAATTTTAAACAACAAGTGCATAATTTCCTTACCAATTCCAAATAAATGCAAGATCAAACCCTAAGTGACCAAGAAAATTCCATGAACAAGCATGCGAAAAAGCCTTCAAGTGTAGTGCACCACTTTTATCCATCAATAGCAAGAGAAAACCATAACAATTGCAAGAGAAAGATGAAATGCTCCAAGAGTAGTGAAAATTTCAACTAAGTATCCTTCTCCACAATGGAGAGCTATGTTATCAAATGAGATTCACATTATCTATATTTATACAAAAAACTTAAAACATAGTTGATCCACTTGGCAAGGGTAAAACATAAGATAAGGGGTCAACAACCCTTATCGTACCCCTTACATCATATAATATATTTAATTTTCACTTTAACACAATAGAAACCCTAAAAATAAGATGGTGTCACCCATTTAGGGGACGTTTTGACCACTTGAGCAAGTTGTTGGAGAGGAGAATGGAGGTCGTTGGGGCTCCTTGAGCCTCCTCATCGAGTGTTAGGGTCAATCCATGTCTCCTTTGGTGAAAATATGCCAAGTGTCAATGTGCAAGAACTCCATCACCATCAAACCCCCTCAAGCATGGCATCAACCCTCAAAAGATGATGTTTTGCCTCTCCTAGGCAAGTCTTTTGGGTACTAGGGTGATCTAGATTATTTTCATAATGAAATGAAAGCAGAGATATTCCAATGAAATACTCATGAAAATTGCCAAAAACAGAGAAATACAACAATACTTGATTTCTATTAATGAAATAATTGTAAAGAGTCTGTAAAAATACAGAGTGCAAGACTCGCTAGAATGGTGACAGCTTTATCTATGAGAAGAGATGTGACGGATATGCTCATTCACAAAAAGATGATTACAATGAGGCTCTGGAGCCCTTTTTATAATAAACATGAATGTAAAAACCCTAGACATCCAAAAACCTAACCCTAGGAGATGAAACACCAAAAGTCACGTGTGCCCCATTTGGGTAAGTTAGTACATTAACTTCCTAGGGTCGTAAATTTTGGATACGATCTCTGTTTTAGGCACTTGATAGCTCGTTGGAAAGGTCATTTTGAGAATTATGCATTATGCCATAAAAACCCTAGACATTAAAAAAACTAACCCTAGGAGATGAAACACCAAAATTCATGTGGGCCTTGTTTGGATAAGTTAGTACATTAACTTCCCAGGGTCGTAACTTTTGCATACGATCTCCATTTTAGGCGCGTGATAGCCCGTTGGAAAGGTCTTTTTGAGAAATATGCATTATGCTGTCAAACTTTGACTATGTCCATAGTTTGACTCCGACACGCCAAAAAAACACTATTTAGTTCCCTAAAATGGTCTTGGAAGTACATAAAGATGTGTTGACATGCAATCTTCCAAAATAAGCTAGTTGGATTAGGTGGGTAGCCACCGGTCTCCACTTGGAATATGTGTAGGGCTTCAGACAACCCCAAAAGTGTAAAACCCACAATTACAAAGAACTATATAAGAACGTGTTGAACTAAAAACTGATAAGAGGAGCCAGTTGGAATAGGTGGGTGCCCACTAATATCCACCTAGATCGGTCCTCCCCCCTTAGGAAGCAATGGTCTCCATTGCATTGAGTGCCCAGGGAAGAGGGGAAAGTGTTTTCTGAATCTGAATCTTGGTGAGTTGCGTGCCTTGGTGGATAAGTTGTGATGCTTGGTTTGTGGAAGACTATCACAAACCTATTGTTGGCGGGGTTGAATTTGTTCCACCAACACGTTGTCTCTAGGTTTGACGGGGCCTGGTGTAGGCACCATTGTAGGTGAAGAAACAATATCTTCTTTCTCTTCGACAATCTATTTTTGTTGGATAGAAGGTGTTGATACTACAATGGTTGTAGTGGTCTTCTATGCATCCTTTGAACATAATGTGAAGAGGATGAATTTTGTAGTATGAGAGATTACCTTACATCACTATTTTGGTGGAACAATAGTTAGAACTACCTCTGGTATCCTATAGAGTTGACCTCCTAGAGTAATAATGACACTACGGGGTCTAGACTCATAGACAACATGACATATCGATAGGAAACTCCCAATGATGAGATGTTTAGGAAATCCATTTCGATTTTGATGTACCTATGCAGAGCCCCATGATATTTTAGAACCAGATGTCGCTCGGAGTCTTTGATGCCCAGCTTGGTGCGCAAAGTATGGAAAGTGTTTGTGAACCCCAACACTGTTTGGCTCTTCTCTTGTCGAGTGTGGTCCATCTCATGTACTGGTCTTCATAGTTATCAACAGGGTAGTATTGTTCCTTGACCGCATCCACAAAAAAATTCCAAGTGGGCTCGACCCCATATATTTCAGATTGCTCTATGGAACTTTTCTCCCAGTAAGTTTCCCACCAATGTTTGACATGGAGGAGAGCCTTGAGGAGTGCGAAGGTGATCTTTTCCTTGTTGGAAAAATTGTGAACAAAGAAATAAACTTCTATTAGATTTAACAATTTTTCTAGGGCATTCGCATCTATCTGACCTTCAAATATGGGAATATCAAAATTAACTTGTACCTTGAAGGGAGAGGTTCCTCCAAAATGGTCGCTTGATGAAGATGCATATGTTGCTATCGACAGACGTTGAAGGATGTGTGCAATATTCTCCATCATTTCATCCCTCTATCATGCGAGAGATTGCTCGAGCAATAGGTAAATAGAATCTTCCGCTCCACTGATTTTCTTTTCTACCACTGTTGAGAGTTTCTTGGGCGTGCGATGGTGATTTTCCTCAAGAAAGACAAGCTCAAGACCCAACTAGCTATACTTGGACCTCGTCAGGGATATGCACTGAAAAATGGTCAAGAGTAACCTGCTCTGATACCACTGATCATGATTATTTTCGGAATGAAATGAAAGAAGAGATATTCCAATGAAATACTCATGAAAATTTCCAGAAACAGAAAAATACAACAATACGTGATTTCTATTAATGAAATAATTGTAAAAAGACTGTAAAAACACAGAGTGCAAGACTCGCTAGAATGGTGGCAGCTTTATCTTTGAGAAGAGATGTGACAGCTATGCTCATTCGCAAGAAGATGATTATAATGAGGCTTTGAAGGAATTTTTATGATAAACATGAATTCCAAAACCCTAGACATCCAAAAACTTAACCCTAGGAGATGAAACACCAAAAGTCATGTGGGCCCCGTTTGGGTAAGTTAGTACATTAACTTCCCAGGGTCGTAACATTTGCATACGATCTCCATTTTAGGTGTGTAATAGCCCCTTAGAAAGATCTTTTTTAGAACTATGCATTATGCCATCGAACTCTAACTCTGTCTATAGTTTAACTATGGCACGCAAAAAAAACATTGTTTAGGGCCCCAAAACGACTCTGGAAGTACAAAAAGATGTGCTGACATGAAAACTTCCAAAATAAGCTAGTTGGATTAGGTGGGTGGCCACTAGTCTCCACCTGGAAGGTGTAGGGAATCAAAAAACCCGAGAAGTGTAAAACCCATATTTACAAAGAAGTGCAAAAGAATGTGTTGAACTAAAAATTGATAAGAGGAGACAGTTGGAATAAGTGGGTGGCCAACAATATCCACCTGGATCATAGGGGCTGGATAAGATCCTCCATGATGCCATGTAAGCCTCCAAAGGAATATCTCTGTGATCCAGTGTGTGGGCCTACAACATCCAACCTATGGGCTTCTTTCCCCATGGAAGCCCAAGCTAGGCTTGTTCTCCCAAAATAGGCCACCAAGCAAGGTCTTGCGAAACAAAAGGGTACACCCTTCAAAGATCTCAAGTCAAAGATATCATGACAAGTGTAAACCACATCTAATAAGCAAGGAACCTAAACATGTGCATCAAACCTACCTCATCAGATTAAACAGATGCTAAAATACCTGTTATAACAAGATTTGCCTCACCCTATGCAATCTTGCCCAGAAGGCCTTTTTCCATTTCCCCATGCAGACTTATCATCCCTGTTTGTAAAATCTAGAGCCAAAAATAAATATTTTCCACATGTACGCATCTTGCACACTATACAACATGCGTATACGCAGACTGCTCCACTACAGCATGCATACATCATGATTTGTGACAAAAAATGAAAATTAATGTCGGGTTTCCATGTCATGACATGAGATCTATGATCCTTGGCCTTCCATATACTGGAAATGTTCCGACTCGACCCTTCAGTTCCATTTTTAAGGCTATAAATGGGCCAATTCCGAGCTATGGAAATAAGAGAAAGAATTCAACTTTGAGAGCAAAGTTACTCTGGAGAAATTATTTACTTCATATTGAGTTTGCATCCCTTTGTCCTTTAAATCTAAACACAATGTTCATCCCCCAAGCTCTTCCCTTATTGATTGAGAACCTCATTGTTTCTCTCTTATGAGCTTGCCTTTGGTGGAGGATTGGAGTGGTGGAGGCCCAACAAGAAGGAACTTAGTTTCTCGGTTCTAAACCGTGCCGACATGGAAGTCTGTAACATTTTCACTTCTGCTAATAATATATTAATAGAAATACTCTTTTCCTGTCCGATTGATATCTTGCAAATATATTGAATTATTATTCCATGGGCGTATTTGTCATGTTTATTAATGGATTATGCTATTGAATGTGGTAACATTATATAATATCACCATATGCTTTCTTTCCTTGGTTGTTGAGGACTAGTTGTAGGTATATTGCTTTGGGTCAAGTGCGCAACGATAGACTTCATTGAACGTCTGGATGAGGTAGGTCTTTTATCTTGTCTTGCTAGCATATTTGTTTTTATAACATACTTGAGAAGAGAGTTGATTTCTGTAGTCATTTTCATCTATTGCAGTTTACCCTAGCCATAAAGAGTTTTTCCTCGTCCCAGAATTGGTGACCATACTCGAGATTAAATCTTCTTTCTTAGGGTTTGGAGTACTTTTATCCTTAGATTTCTCTCATTCCTATTATGTTTCATGTCGCATCATTGCTTGACAACCTCTGTTCACTCTGGGTCTGAGTTTTCATCCTTTCTCCCTTTTTTGGCCTTGTTTTGAAACATATACACGCTTTTTTCCCTGACAACCACGTACGTACGCAGGTTGTCCCTCTACAAGATGCGTATATACGCTCTATTTGCCCAAATAGTCGCGTACATCAGTTTTCCTGGCTTGTTTTCTTGGTTTGGTGGTTGTTGGGTGGGATTTGATGTTTGCTAAGCCTTCTTAGGTCTCTGTAGTGCATGTTAAGTGCTTGTGGGATGATAGGAAACCTATCTTTGGTTGAATTTCTGGGCGGAGTCTTTCTCATCATCTTTTCATTTTGATTGTCCTTGTACGTTGGGCTGGGTGTTTTGCTGCTTGGTATCTTGCTTGAGTTATCTTTTTCTATACACAGTAGAGTTTATATATCAAGTTGCCTTTTCAGTCCATGAATTTTCATTTTTATTATATTGAAAATACAAAAAAATAGGCATTTTGCATTGCTTGGCATTTGGGTCTTTTTGAGTCCTTATCATTAGCTTAGTGCATGTAATGTAAGATTGCATTTTTACTTCAGAATTGCAGAGTTGAAATTGAAAATTGTATTGGTTTTTAAAAGCATATCATTCATGGAAAGTTAAGGTTAGGACTTTGCATTATTTTCATATTTACTTTTCTTTCAAAGTCATAACATCACAAGTTTCACTACCATACCTTTTTGAGTAATCATGACCAATAAAATTAACGCTATAATTTAAAATTGATTAGTTGCGATTTTATTTTCTAGGGTACACAAACTAGCTTAGGATTTAGTGCCTTGGAATAGGATTTTGTTTGTAAACTTCTCCAAGGCAATTAAATCAACATATGTGTATGAGAAAGGGAGTGGAGAAATCCATTGTATAATTGGTAAGATCAGGAGGCTCCGCTCACACCAGAGTTAATTACGAGGTTACGTGAAGTCGGTTGAAGGGATATCCCCCTGATACCTTCCTAGTGTCAGAGATATTTCTGGGGATCTTTCTAGTGCATTTACCTCAGTGGGAGGCAGTAGTTTCAAGGTTTCGGGCTTTGCTACCTTGCCCATACAGTAGGCCTGACTTACGACTGCTCGCATGTGCATCGATTATACAGTGGTTTATTAGTTGCTTGACTTAGGTGTCTCATAAGTTACTTGTAGGGGTTATTCTGCAGGTACCCTGGTTCAGATAAGGGTTGGACAACACACAACCTTTATGGGGGATTACTTCTATGGGGGGATATGACCGACTGGTTGTTAAGCCCACGAGGGCCCTTATAACTGATTATGTTACCTTCGATCTTTAGCAGGGAGTCTCAGGCTCCTCTTGGGGGAGACATACCTTCTTTAGGGAGGGAGGCCACTCAACCACTTTACCCCATTTGTATGCATATTGACCGTTTGAATTTTGGTGTACTCTTTGATTAATAGTTGGCCTTAAGAGTCTAAATTGAGTTTTCATTATCATGGATAGTGGAGTTCCTTTAGCTCCCTTGTTTATCGCTACCTACCCCATGATGCCTACTCATTTCATGGGGACAAATCCTCCATATTTTCATAATGGTAGGCATAACTATGGCACTTAGTTTGGGCCTTGGTTTCGTATTCATTCTCTTGTTGATATGCCTTCACCCTTGCAATCCTCTCCATGGTCCACTTATACGAATCATGGCATTGGATCTGGGGGCACCATGGCCCTAATGCCTACGTCTTTGTTTGATACGATTCATGTCCCTCAACCAACTTTCACGGTGGGAGGTTGGAACCTCCCCTTCTATGGATCCAGTCCTAGATATGCTCTTTAAGGAGCCAATACTCAAATGGGTGCTTATTCTACTTACTATACCCCATCTATGTATCCTTTGTTTGCCATGTCGATTCCTTCGAACACTTTTCCCATGACGGGTCTTGATGTATCCCCAGGTGTTTCATACAGGGAGAATCAATTTTACGGTTCGGGCTACCCTCTTCACGGAACCCCTTCACAAAGGGGCAACTTATATACTCACTTGAATAGTCCTTATCATACTTCATTCACATCACAGACTTTAGTGATGATGCACGTTCAAACCTCTCTAAATCAATTAAACGGAGGATACTACCTTTCCAGACAGGGACAAGGGGTAAACCAGGACCCTTCCTGGCCTACAATGTTTCAAAGTCAATCTTTCTCTGGACCTTGGTATCAAATGCCACAACTCGCCACTAGTCCATTCACTGCCAGTAATACTGGAGCTCCATCACGAACCTCTGCTAGTCATGTTGGAGATGATTCAACAATCTCTGCAAGTCATGTTGACAACCTGTACCCAGTCGTTGCTAGCCATTCTGGGGGCACCACTCTAGTCACCATGAGTCATATCAATGCCACATCTCCGACCTCTATACATCAAGTTGGAGATGACTCTCTCACCTATGCCAATCACATTGAGAGCATGTCACTAGCCGTTGTGTATGACGTCGGGAGCATCGAGAAGCCTAGACGTCTCAGACATAAGCCTAAATTCCTTTGCAGGACTTGCAAAGGAGATCACCTTACTCGTTTATGTCCAACTACTACAGGGATACTAGAAGCATCAGGCTCACCTAAGGGCCCTTCGGGTTCTAAGACATCTGTGGTTTCCCCACACCTTATTTCTCCTTTGATTGACATGGTAATAATGTCGCTGCAGTCATCTTCTGACCACACCCCCATCATTCAGGGTGATGTGTCCTCTATCCCCGTTATCACGCATCCTCTTCAACCTAGAATTAAACAAGTGGTCACACCAGTGCAATCTTTGGTCAATCCTACTCTCCTTATGGAGAGTGATGCCTCCTTCAACCGTGTCACCAACATTCTTGACCTTGCACCTTTTGAACAAGAGAGAGTTTTACTCTCCCCGAGTCCTCTCCCTCCGAGATTTGAGGAGATCACCTTTGATTGGGACAGTCTTGTAGGGTATCCGATGCCCCCGCCTATGTCCTTTTTAGTATGGGACATTATTCGTTATATCACTGAGACCATATCCTCAGCTAGTGCTTTATCCTCCTCGACTTGGAGAGATTTGGGTTTTCCCAAACTTATGTTGGCTATTCGTAAGATATTGACATTCCGTAGAAGTTCTGCACGGGAGCCTTGCGCACCCCCCCTTGACTTTCCGCCTAGACTCTCCCAAACAATTCCAAGTTGAGCTCTTTTTCGATTCGTTCAAAAAGTGAAAAGATTGCCGAGTGATTTGTCCCTTTCACACTCGTTAAATTGGAATTGGAAGGTCATGAGTCTTAGTTAATCTCTTTTCCGAATCGTTATTAAAAAGTGAAAAGATTGTTGAGTGAACTTGTCTCTTTCACACTCGTAAATTGGATTTGAAAAGACATCTATTTGGCACAAGTTTATCCCCTTTTCACACCAAGTAAACTAAAAGTCATAAAAAAAGAATTTTTTTGGCGTTAAGTTGTGATTGCATCTCATGCCCTTGCTTGCAGTATTGAGCCTATAGTCGGTTCTCGCTTTGCGTTATAAACCGTTTGCCTCAACAATTTTTGCATCCTTAACCAAGCAAAGCCTTGTTTATATCATTCACAATTTGACACCCTATACCTAGGAGGTAACATTCCTCCGAGTGTCCATTTCTCGCATGCATTTCCCTGCATTGATCATAGGTACGTTCCACTGCTGGATCTAGTTTTGCTTACTTGCAACACTCGTTTCCTCCTTTGTATCATAACATTCATTTGTCTATGAAAAAACAAAAAAATATGGGCGGGAAGGGATTATTATCTTGTATTGGTAGCAGTCATGTTGCCTTTGAACATAGCACAAAGTCATTGAGTCCATTCATCATCATAATTTTGGGATTAGCATGGCCTTAAAAAGCTGAGCTCATTATAGAGTCTTCTCTACCGACTCATTACTCTTCTAGTCCCTATAAAGAATTTTATTGATGCCTCCCGCATCTTATGGTTTCATCATTGAGTCTATGCTGCCAGAGTCTTCCATATGTCTCATGATCTTGTTCAAAGGAAGTTGATCAACCTATGTCGACCACTTCTCAGAACTCTTGACTTTGCATGTCGTCCATACCCTCATTTTGTCTCAGAATCACATGATACTGTAGTCCTACCATGCACCCTGGTCCTACTTTCATCATTGGTAGGTGACCTTGAACCCAACAATCGACATTTCATCATTGGTTGTTGATTGGGTGGTTTCCCTTGTGTTTGATGGTAAGACATCTATTCACACATTGGGATTCATGTAGTGTCTTGGATGCCATTAGCCTTATTGGTGGTTTCCTCACCTTTGTCAACAGTTTTCATCATTGGTTGTTATTCATAAGATCTTTTTCGTGTACCGCTTGCACTTGGCAGATGTGAAAGATGCACAGGGTCGTTGGTTCGTGAACATGTTCTTTGTCCGATTTCCACCTAATCATGAAGCTCTTTCTTTGTACCTCGTTTTGATTGATGAGAGATGCCTTAATCCTCTCCTTTCAATGGGTCTCTTTCCATCGACTTCAACTCATTTATTACGGATACGAGACCTAGAGTCTTATGAGTACCTTGAGGCTTGCAGTCATTAGTGGCAGGCTCTCTCGCCATCGACAGTTGGGAATACATCAATGTCTCTTGATCGATGGATTCTTCAAGTGTTGGACATTGACTCCTTTATTCACACTTGTAAGAATGTACTCAGTCCCTTGATACCTACTTTCATTATCGGTAGGTTGTCTCGCGTTTGTTAACGATATACATCAATGACTGGTAATCAAATGATGTCTCATTGTGTTCGACCTCAACTCCTTTATTCACATGATGTAAACTTGCACCTTTGGCGGATTGTGTAGAAGACTTGAAGACATCACTATGTGGCTGCAGGTTTCTTGAGTTGTTGCTTCCTTTTCATTGGACCAATACCTGTAGGACTTTAGTGATCATGGGAGATCAGATTGTACTCCATTGTATACAAATATCTTCAGATTGGTTTTGAGATTGGTTCTACTGGGCCTTGTTCGTGACTACGACAACTATTGGCATGTCACCACATTTGTATTTGCCTATTCATGGCCACAAACACTTGTTTGGTATATTTTCACATGGATCTGCAGTGTAATTCTATTTGGCAGCTATGTATGCAAAGTCAATGCATAATGTATTGAGCAACTAGTTCTTCCAGTTGGTTCCCCATCACTCCACTTATGGGTTATTTATAATGTATTTCGACCATCGCAGATACTCCTCTGACCTCACACATTAGGGGGAATTTGTTATAGCAAGATTTGCCTCACCCTATGCAATCTTTCCCAGAAGGCCTTTTTCCATTTCTCCATGGAGACTTATCATCCCTCTTTGTAAAATCCAGAGCCAAAAATAAATATTTTTCCACATGTACGCATCTACTATACAACATGCGTATATGCAGGCTGCTCCACTACAACCTACGTACATCAGGATTTGTGCCAGAAAATGAAAATTAATGTTGGGTTTCCATGTCATGACAGGAGATCTATGATCCTTGGCCTTCCATATACTGGAAACGTTCTGAGTTGACCCTTCAATTCCATTTTTAAGTCTATAAATGGGCCAATTCCGAGCTATGGAAACATGAGAAAGAATTCAACTTTGAGAGCAAAGTTACTCTAGAGAAATTATTTACTTCATATTGAGTCTGCATCCCTTTGTCCTTTAAGTCTGAACACAATGTTCATCCCCCAAGATCTTCCCTTATTGATTGAGAACCTCAATTGTTTCTCTCTTACAAGCTTGCCTTTGGTGGAGGATTGAAGTGGTTGAGGCCTAGCTGGAAGGAACTTAGTTTCTCGGTTCTGAACCGTGACGACACAGAAGTCTGTAACATTTTCACTTATGTTGATCATATATTAATAGAAATACTCTTTTCCCATCCAATTGATATCTTGCAAATATATTGAATTATTATTCCAAGGGTGTATTTGTCATGTTTATTAATGGATTATGCTATTGAATGTGCTAACATTATATAATATCATGATATGCTTCCTTTGCTTGGTTGTTGAGGACTAGTTGCAGGTATAATGCTTTGGGTCAAGTTCTCAATGGTGGAATTCATCGAACGTCTAGACGAGTTAGGTATTTTATCTTGTCTTGCTAGCATATTTGTTTTTATAGCATACTTGAAAAGATAAATGATTTCTGCAGTCATTTCTGTCTGTTGTGGTTTACCCTAGCCATAGAGATATTTTCCTCATAAAAAAACCCTATACAATTGACCAAGTTTAAGTATGGGAGGGGTGTCATAAAATTCCTATTGGGTAGACCAAATCCCTTAAGTAGGGGATGCTCCCTAGGATGGACTTTCAAGGTTATGTAGTGGATGACGAGGTGGAAGGGGCTTAGAATTCATAGGTCGATGAGTTTCATGACATACAAGGCCTCGTATTATCTCATTTATCGGTGCCTTTGTAGAGGATGTGTGGCACCTTCGTTTGCGATGCACTTTTTCCAAGCACATATTCTTGCCATTATTTATTTCTTTCATGTTTTAAGGAATGAATTGAAGGCCATTGTCCTGACATGGTGTCCAGATAATGACAGTGTCATTCAAAAATACCTTGCGGAAATGGGAAGGTTGGCTCGTGACGAGACCCCTTTTCTCTGAGTTGAGTAACTAAGAGCCACTACCCTGGCTTGGTGACCAAATGATGGTAATGTCATACTACTAAATACCCATGATTATGATAGGTCAGCTAGTGATGACACCTCCTATCCTCCAACTAACCCCTTAAGCATTCACTATCATTTATTTTGTAGGTCCCATTTTCTTACGGAGAAGCGTTTCATTGCTTTCTTTGGGATCCCTAGGCGAAGCATCTAGAAGGTCTATATTTAATCATTAATATTTTTAGCCAACAATAATCCCTCTGGGCCTTGAGCCCCTTCCTCCATGAAATGAGGTACATGCCCTTCTTGGGTCACTAAAGTCAAAGAGCATAGAAGAAGACAATATGATGTGATTGTAATGAGTGGAAGGAGGTAAGTGTGGTGATGAATGGTACGATAACACCTCAAGATACCCCTAGTTGCAAACCTTCTCCAAAGGTTGGCCACTTACTAGGAAATCTGTGACACTCACTGAGGTGAAACATGGTCAAAAGCATAATGTCCAAGCAAGCATTCTATAATCAAAAGTATCTTAAATACAACATGTTTAAATGCCTCAAATATTAGGGTGATTACTTGCCACAATACCTGACTTGTACTGCATGGAGCAAGACCCATCTACCTTCCAGAAGCTAGCTGGTGTGGTGGATGCGTTGACAATGGATCAAAATGTGGTGATAGAGCGAACTTTTGTATGTGCAAGTGAACACTTCTAGTCATGTGGTGTCTCGACACTCCATATCTACAACGTGAGGGCCTCGAGACATCATCTCCTTAGTTATCCCACAAAATGGGGATAACAGTGCCGACTATCATAGTGATCAGTGCAGACAGAGCCTTGGGAAAGGAAAATTATTGAAATTCCTACCAATTTCACATTAAATGTACAACATATCTAATCTTGGAGACACATTATATGTAATCTAATGAATGAGAACATGTGGTTCATATCACCCCTCATTCATGAGAGACATGAAGCATGTTCCACATCCTTGTCACATCACCTCCCATTTTGAAGAAACACTGTCTAAACAACATTTCTTTGTGAGGACATGGAACTATGTAGATCCACCAATGCCAAATTACACACGAGTGAGGGATATTTGGACCCTATGACCTTATTAATATGGGTAACCACTAGAAGTACCCCATGATAATGGTTTGATTGCAAGGACTTATTATAAATTGAGATCTAATACCATTGATGGGAATTCTTCCATGCAAGATTATTTGACTAAATGTATTTTATCTTTGCAAGGATCTTTGTCTACGGACCATGATGGTGGAGTTTAGTAATCCCTTTGTCCAAGTGGACAAATGGAGTATAGATAAAGTCTCCCTTCATAGTAGGATTTTTGTTGTTGAATGAGATAGATTAGCATTAGTGAGTAAGGTTGGAAGTTGTGAAGATGACATAGAGCTCACCCTTCGAGGTAAAGGATAACTACTCATTTATCATGGAGAAACTTAGGGTGTTCATTTCTCATTAATATGGAGCTATCCACCAAAATTTAACTTAGAAGATAAAATCTAGAGTTTGACAAAACAACTGAGTCACAAATGAAAAGAGTGGATAATTTGTTTGCTAAAAAGGAAGGCCTTTGTTCAACTACTTGGAGCACATGTTTGAGAATAGAGGGAGTTCCCTTAACATGAAGATGAGGACCTAGATAGTGAATCCCTGGGTATTATAAAGAACCCGATAAAGGAGAAAGAACATGGTTTTGAAAGCATCAATGATTTCAACTAAAACGATGAGGATGTTGATAATACCGATAGCAAGTAAAGTGATTAGTGGTGTGTTTTTTTTTGGTTCTTTGACTATCTCACTTTGGATCACTATAAATCATTACAACCTATTAAAGATTTATATAATATCTAAGATGCGTGTTGATTATTTTGTAAAAAACATTAAATCAATCATAAAATAGTCAAATAACGCTAAAATTTTCATTAGTTAATATTACTCAATCATGCTTTTCATTTTATTTACAACTCATTTAAAAATAATCTTCTATTGCAACCTCACTAAAATGACAGTATTCGAACCATGCTTTATATTTTATGTACAACTCATCTAAAAACAATGTTCTATTGCGACCTTACTGAAATGACAATATTTGAACTATACTTTACATTTTATGTACAACTCATCTAAAAACAATCTTCTATTACAACCTCACTCACTAAAATGACTAAAATGGCAAATATTGATCTCCCTTCATTGTCCTCTCAATCTCCATAACCAAACACATATGAACAATGTCATTACAAACCTCGATTAAAAATGAAAATGTTGTCCATATGAAGAGTGCGAACGAACACTGAAAATAGTCTATCATGAACATCATTTTAACCTTAGGAGTAACTTGATTTGTGAAGTGGAATCCTTTATGACCCTTAAGCTTGAACGAACACCAAAGAGTAAAATAGTATAAACAAGTGCCACTGTAGTGGCAATGTCCCTGCCGAAAATATTTTTATAGTTTTTGGATAAGAGGGATATTGTTAATATTACGTACATTAAAACTATGTCAATGTCACTATTGTCACCTTTATGTACGAGAATAATTTTAAAGTATTTAATTATATATCAACATTAATCATAATATTTAAATGTTATTAATATTATTATTATATTATATATATTGTAAAGGATATTAATGTATAAATATTAATGTATAAATATTAATGGATATAAATTGCATTAAAGTATATAAAAGTTTGAAGTATATTATTTAAGAGACTTATCAATTAAATAAAATAATTGATAAAAAATAGAGTTAATTCAAAGTAATAAAATTGATTGCACTATGAAATTGATTACGCTTATAAATTAAATTTTTAATAGGAAAACTGAATTATTATATTTTTTTAATCGTGAAATTGATTCAGTGTGATATCTCAACATTTAAATATCCATAGCCAGGAGCTTGGTCAAGAAAACTTTTGATTGTATCTTTAAGTGAAATTTCCTGCAATGGAAATATATGATGGAGATCGATTGGGCGCCCAAAGAGTTGTGCCACATTTTGATTTAGGTGTCGATGTGCATGCAGGTGAGACGCGACTGAATATTGGGTAGGTTGTTATCCATTGCATGTTATAGTGAGGGAGGCTTGGTGGCCAACGCTCTCGAATTTTGGGTCTGTTTATGTACTTGGATATGCTTTTACTCATCTATTCTAGTAAAGCTTGATTAAACAACCATGGAGATTTTTTTTGCATGTACAGAGCAAGGACTAATCCAGGAGGATCCAAAAGGCTAAAAATGTGAAGTCCTGAAATATTAGGAAAAATGACACCAAGTTGAAGAGCTTATCGAGAGGTTTCCAATGGGCAAACAACACCTCAAACCGAGTTTGTATGAATAAGTTACGGCCGGTCAAAGTTTCAGTCAAATTGGGGGAAGAGTCAAACATGGTAGTCCGTACTGCTGACGTGAACATGTTGAGATGGAAGTATTGTAGAGTGACATGTGTACTGCTAACATTAGTGTGATGATGTGACAACACGAGAGGCTTCCATGTGTCATGCAGATTTGGCACTTTTGGGGTCCACTTGGGCCAGTAAAAAGGTGCCATGTGGCACTGTACAGATGCCATGTAGCAGTACGATAGTGACGTGATAGGTGACTAGACGTTGAATAGGTTGATGACATGACATTGACGCAAACACTGACTGGACTGCCATTGAATTGTTGAGTGGGAATTGACCATCCAATAAAGGGCTACCACATGGACAAATCATTGGGCACCACGTGGAACCCATCGAATGCGCAATAAGGCCTAGGGTTAAAAAAAATCAAAATTAAAAAAAAATCCACCGGACCAGCTGATGGCCAACCAACGAAACGAAACATTAAATTTGGTAGGTTGTTAGTATAGTTTTAAACTATATTTAAAAACATATGTTATAACAATATAGTTAACGGGGAGGCCTGCGGGTTTGACGTAGGGACCTCCCCCCAAACTTAACCAAGACCATTACCAATGCACTAAGGGCAGGACTTGGTAAAGTCTACCCAAAAAATTTATTTAGGACTGATTTCATTCATCTATCGGAAGGAGGATCCGTGCGCCCAAGTACAAGCATGAATTTTGAGACAAACATGCAATTAATGCAGGAAGTGTAGTGTCCCCAAGGCTGAGCCCCGTTACAGATCATGTTACATGCAAAGAATTGTAAATATGTTCCATAGGCTGGTGAGCCAAGTTTTGTATAAGCTGTAGGCTTATGTGTTTTGTTAGGCCAGGGAGCCTAAGTGTTGAAGGCCAGGGGCCTGTTGATGTACATGTAAGTATGCAGGTTAATAAAATAAATACCGCCAGTGCAGACCGACCACGATGAAAGAGTGACGGGGGACTGAGCGTCCACAGAGTGGGCAAGGGATCAAAGGGCTGAAAGGTGGGAAAGGGGCTGAGTAAGGAGCCTAGGGGCTAAGCCTAGGGGGCTTAGGCCTGGAATACTATTTTATTATTGTTCCTAAAAATCCATGTGCACATTATTTTATCCTAAGTCCTTTTTGGAAGGATCCGTGAGTTCCCAAGTGGTGGGAGAAAGGCGTACGGATGGAACGCATGCAATTCCCAGGGTGACAAGTGTCAACCCTGGTGCATGCAAATATAAGCCTAAACTGAACCGTGGGAGGGGAGGCTCCTCCATTCTGAACCGAACCTCTGTGCATGGAACCAGTACGACCTCTGCCGGATTCATCTCTGAAACTGTGAGCTGTGTTTGCCGGAGGAAAACCGTGTAATACCCTGTCCAGAGCTATGAGTCTGTGTCTTCTCTAGTCAACCCAAAAAACGCATTCCTGAACGAGAATTCCCTGTGCTGGACACGAGTGGAAGAATCCCGTGATTGTATGGGAAAACTGAGCTAACCTGTGCGTGAATCGTGTTCCAAAAACATCATCGTGAGATCATCCTGTGATTGCCGAGCCCGTTGTTGGAAGCATTTGTCTGTGTTTCTGGTGGATTGTTGTGACTGCGCAGTACTAGACTGTGTGAGGCTTGTTAGCCTGTGAGCGACTCCTCCAGGTGAGGAAGGGCGCAGAGGGAGAAGAGAACTCCTGGAAGGAACCCTGTAGCTGCC
>ML873582.1:0-13789 GCA_009831015.1 Picea engelmannii | reverse complement strand
CATTAATATTTATACATTAATATCCTTTACAATATATATAATATAATAATAATATTAATAACATTTAAATATTATGATTAATGTTGATATATAATTAAATACTTTAAAATTATTCTCGTACATAAAGGTGACAATAGTGACATTGACATAGTTTTAATGTACGTAATATTAACAATATCCCTCTTATCCAAAAACTATAAAAATATTTTCGGCAGGGACATTGCCACTACAGTGGCACTTGTTTATACTATTTTACTCTTTGGTGTTCGTTCAAGCTTAAGGGTCATAAAGGATTCCACTTCACAAATCAAGTTACTCCTAAGGTTAAAATGATGTTCATGATAGACTATTTTCAGTGTTCGTTCGCACTCTTCATATGGACAACATTTTCATTTTTAATCGAGGTTTGTAATGACATTGTTCATATGTGTTTGGTTATGGAGATTGAGAGGACAATGAAGGGAGATCAATATTTGCCATTTTAGTCATTTTAGTGAGTGAGGTTGTAATAGAAGATTGTTTTTAGATGAGTTGTACATAAAATGTAAAGTATAGTTCAAATATTGTCATTTCAGTAAGGTCGCAATAGAACATTGTTTTTAGATGAGTTGTACATAAAATATAAAGCATGGTTCGAATACTGTCATTTCAGTGAGGTTGCAATAGAAGATTATTTTTAAATGAGTTGTAAATAAAATGAAAAGCATGATTGAGTAATATTAACTAATGAAAATTTTAGCGTTATTTGACTATTTTATGATTGATTTAATGTTTTTTACAAAATAATCAACACACATCTTAGATATTATATAAATATTTAATAGGTTGTAATGATTTATAGTGATCCAAAGTGAGATAGTCAAAGAACCAAAAAAAAACACACCACTAATCACTTTACTTGTTATCGGTATTATCAACATCCTCATTGTTTTAGTTGAAATCATTGATGCTTTCAAAACCATGTTCTTTATCCTTTATCGGGTTCTTTATAATACCCATGGATTCACTATCTAGGTCCTCATCTTCATGTTAAGGGAACTCCCTCTATTCTCAAACATGTGCTCCAAGTAGTTGAACAAAGGCCTTCCTTTTTAGCAAACAAATTATCCACTCTTTTCATTTGTGACTCGGTTGTTTTGTCAAACTCTAGATTTTATCTTCTAAGTTAAATTTTGGTGGATAGCTCCATATTAATGAGAAATGACCACCCTAAGTTTATCCATGATAAATGAGTAGTTATCCTCTACCTCGAAGGGTCAGCTCTATGTCATCTTCACAACTTCCAACCTTTCTCACTAATGCTAATCTATCTTATTCAACAACAAAAATCCTACTATGAAGGGAGACTTTATCTATACTCCATTTGTCCACTTGGACAAAGGGATTACTAAACTCCACCATCATGGTTCATAGACAAAGATCCTTGCTAAGATAAAATACACTTAGTCAAATAATCTTGCATGGAAGAATTCCCATCAATGGTATTAGATCTCAATTTATAATAAGTCCTTGCAATCAAACCATTATCATGGGGTACTTCTAGTGGTTACCCATATTAATAAGGTCAGAGGGTCCAAATATCCCTCACTCATGTGCAATTTGGCATTGGTGGATCTACATAGTTCCACGTCCTCACAAAGAAATGTTGTTTAGACAGTGTTTCTTCAAAATGGGAGGTGATGTGACAAGGATGTGGAACATGCTTCATGTCTCTCATGAATGAGGGGTGATATGAACCACATGTTCTCATTCATTAGATTACATATAATGTGTCTCCAAGATTAGATATGTTGTACATTTAATGTGAAATTGGTAGGAATTTCAATAATTTTCCTTTCCCAAGGCTCTGTCTGCACTGATCACTATGATAGTCGGCACTGTTATCCCCATTTTGTGGGATAACTAAGGAGATGATGTCTCGAGGCCCTCACGTTGTAGATATGGAGTGTCGAGACACCACATGACTAGAAGTGTTCACTTGCACATACAAAAGTTCGCTCTATCACCACATTTTGATCCATTGTCAACGCATCCACCACACCAGCTAGCTTCTGGAAGGTAGATGGGTCTTGCTCCATGCAGTACAAGTCAGGTATTGTGGCAAGTAATCACCCTAATATTTGAGGCATTTAAACATGTTGTATTTAAGATACTTTTGATTATAGAATGCTTGCTTGGACATTATGCTTTTGACCATGTTTCACCTCAGTGAGTGTCACAGATTTCCTAGTAAGTGGCCAACCTTTGGAGAAGGTTTGCAACTAGGGGTATCTTGAGGTGTTATCGTACCATTCATCACCACACTTACCTCCTTCCACTCATTACAATCACATCATATTGTCTTCTTCTATGCTCTTTGACTTTAGTGACCCAAGAAGGGCATGTACCTCATTTCATGGAGGAAGGGGCTCAAGGCCCAGAGGGATTATTGTTGGCTAAAAATATTAATGATTAAATATAGACCTTCTAGATGCTTCGCCTAGGGATCCCAAAGAAAGCAATGAAACGCTTCTCCGTAAGAAAATGGGACCTACAAAATAAATGATAGTGAATGCTTAAGGGGTTAGTTGGAGGATAGGAGGTGTCATCACTAGCTGACCTATCATAATCATGGGTATTTAGTAGTATGACATTACCATCATTTGGTCACCAAGCCAGGGTAGTGGCTCTTAGTTACTCAACTCAGAGAAAAGGGGTCTCGTCACGAGCCAACCTTCCCATTTCCGCAAGGTATTTGTGAATGACACTGTCATTATCTGGACACCATGTCAGGACAATGGCTTCCTTAAAACATGAAAGAAATAAATAATGGCAAGAATATGTGCTTGGAAAAAGTGCATCGCAAACGAAGGTGCCACACATCCTCTACAAAGGCACCGATAAATGAGATAATACGAGGCCTTGTATGTCATGAAACTCATCGACCTATGAATTCTAAGCCCCTTCCACCTCGTCATCCACTACATAACCTTGAAAGTCCATCCTAGGGAGCATCCCCTACTTAAGGGATTTGGTCTACCCAATAGGAATTTTATGACACCCCTCCCATACTTAAACTTGGTCAATTGTATAGGGTTTTTTTATGAGGAAAATATCTCTATGGCTAGGGTAAACCACAACAGACAGAAATGACTGCAGAAATCATTTATCTTTTCAAGTATGCTATAAAAACAAATATGCTAGCAAGACAAGATAAAATACCTAACTCGTCTAGACGTTCGATGAATTCCACCATTGAGAACTTGACCCAAAGCATTATACCTGCAACTAGTCCTCAACAACCAAGCAAAGGAAGCATATCATGATATTATATAATGTTAGCACATTCAATAGCATAATCCATTAATAAACATGACAAATACACCCTTGGAATAATAATTCAATATATTTGCAAGATATCAATTGGATGGGAAAAGAGTATTTCTATTAATATATGATCAACATAAGTGAAAATGTTACAGACTTCTGTGTCGTCACGGTTCAGAACCGAGAAACTAAGTTCCTTCCAGCTAGGCCTCAACCACTTCAATCCTCCACCAAAGGCAAGCTTGTAAGAGAGAAACAATTGAGGTTCTCAATCAATAAGGGAAGATCTTGGGGGATGAACATTGTGTTCAGACTTAAAGGACAAAGGGATGCAGACTCAATATGAAGTAAATAATTTCTCTAGAGTAACTTTGCTCTCAAAGTTGAATTCTTTCTCATGTTTCCATAGCTCGGAATTGGCCCATTTATAGACTTAAAAATGGAATTGAAGGGTCAACTCAGAACGTTTCCAGTATATGGAAGGCCAAGGATCATAGATCTCCTGTCATGACATGGAAACCCAACATTAATTTTCATTTTCTGGCACAAATCCTGATGTACGTAGGTTGTAGTGGAGCAGCCTGCATATACGCATGTTGTATAGTAGATGCGTACATGTGGAAAAATATTTATTTTTGGCTCTGGATTTTACAAAGAGGGATGATAAGTCTCCATGGAGAAATGGAAAAAGGCCTTCTGGGAAAGATTGCATAGGGTGAGGCAAATCTTGCTATAACAAATTCCCCCTAATGTGTGAGGTCAGAGGAGTATCTGCGATGGTCGAAATACATTATAAATAACCCATAAGTGGAGTGATGGGGAACCAACTGGAAGAACTAGTTGCTCAATACATTATGCATTGACTTTGCATACATAGCTGCCAAATAGAATTACACTGCAGATCCATGTGAAAATATACCAAACAAGTGTTTGTGGCCATGAATAGGCAAATACAAATGTGGTGACATGCCAATAGTTGTCGTAGTCACGAACAAGGCCCAGTAGAACCAATCTCAAAACCAATCTGAAGATATTTGTATACAATGGAGTACAATCTGATCTCCCATGATCACTAAAGTCCTACAGGTATTGGTCCAATGAAAAGGAAGCAACAACTCAAGAAACCTGCAGCCACATAGTGATGTCTTCAAGTCTTCTACACAATCCGCCAAAGGTGCAAGTTTACATCATGTGAATAAAGGAGTTGAGGTCGAACACAATGAGACATCATTTGATTACCAGTCATTGATGTATATCGTTAACAAACGCGAGACAACCTACCGATAATGAAAGTAGGTATCAAGGGACTGAGTACATTCTTACAAGTGTGAATAAAGGAGTCAATGTCCAACACTTGAAGAATCCATCGATCAAGAGACATTGATGTATTCCCAACTGTCGATGGCGAGAGAGCCTGCCACTAATGACTGCAAGCCTCAAGGTACTCATAAGACTCTAGGTCTCGTATCCGTAATAAATGAGTTGAAGTCGATGGAAAGAGACCCATTGAAAGGAGAGGATTAAGGCATCTCTCATCAATCAAAACGAGGTACAAAGAAAGAGCTTCATGATTAGGTGGAAATCGGACAAAGAACATGTTCACGAACCAACGACCCTGTGCATCTTTCACATCTGCCAAGTGCAAGCGGTACACGAAAAAGATCTTATGAATAACAACCAATGATGAAAACTGTTGACAAAGGTGAGGAAACCACCAATAAGGCTAATGGCATCCAAGACACTACATGAATCCCAATGTGTGAATAGATGTCTTACCATCAAACACAAGGGAAACCACCCAATCAACAACCAATGATGAAATGTCGATTGTTGGGTTCAAGGTCACCTACCAATGATGAAAGTAGGACCAGGGTGCATGGTAGGACTACAGTATCATGTGATTCTGAGACAAAATGAGGGTATGGACGACATGCAAAGTCAAGAGTTCTGAGAAGTGGTCGACATAGGTTGATCAACTTCCTTTGAACAAGATCATGAGACATATGGAAGACTCTGGCAGCATAGACTCAATGATGAAACCATAAGATGCGGGAGGCATCAATAAAATTCTTTATAGGGACTAGAAGAGTAATGAGTCGGTAGAGAAGACTCTATAATGAGCTCAGCTTTTTAAGGCCATGCTAATCCCAAAATTATGATGATGAATGGACTCAATGACTTTGTGCTATGTTCAAAGGCAACATGACTGCTACCAATACAAGATAATAATCCCTTCCCGCCCATATTTTTTTGTTTTTTCATAGACAAATGAATGTTATGATACAAAGGAGGAAACGAGTGTTGCAAGTAAGCAAAACTAGATCCAGCAGTGGAACGTACCTATGATCAATGCAGGGAAATGCATGCGAGAAATGGACACTCGGAGGAATGTTACCTCCTAGGTATAGGGTGTCAAATTGTGAATGATATAAACAAGGCTTTGCTTGGTTAAGGATGCAAAAATTGTTGAGGCAAACGGTTTATAACGCAAAGCGAGAACCGACTATAGGCTCAATACTGCAAGCAAGGGCATGAGATGCAATCACAACTTAACGCCAAAAAAATTCTTTTTTTATGACTTTTAGTTTACTTGGTGTGAAAAGGGGATAAACTTGTGCCAAATAGATGTCTTTTCAAATCCAATTTACGAGTGTGAAAGAGACAAGTTCACTCAACAATCTTTTCACTTTTTAATAACGATTCGGAAAAGAGATTAACTAAGACTCATGACCTTCCAATTCCAATTTAACGAGTGTGAAAGGGACAAATCACTCGGCAATCTTTTCACTTTTTGAACGAATCGAAAAAGAGCTCAACTTGGAATTGTTTGGGAGAGTCTAGGCGGAAAGTCAAGGGGGGGTGCGCAAGGCTCCCGTGCAGAACTTCTACGGAATGTCAATATCTTACGAATAGCCAACATAAGTTTGGGAAAACCCAAATCTCTCCAAGTCGAGGAGGATAAAGCACTAGCTGAGGATATGGTCTCAGTGATATAACGAATAATGTCCCATACTAAAAAGGACATAGGCGGGGGCATCGGATACCCTACAAGACTGTCCCAATCAAAGGTGATCTCCTCAAATCTCGGAGGGAGAGGACTCGGGGAGAGTAAAACTCTCTCTTGTTCAAAAGGTGCAAGGTCAAGAATGTTGGTGACACGGTTGAAGGAGGCATCACTCTCCATAAGGAGAGTAGGATTGACCAAAGATTGCACTGGTGTGACCACTTGTTTAATTCTAGGTTGAAGAGGATGCGTGATAACGGGGATAGAGGACACATCACCCTGAATGATGGGGGTGTGGTCAGAAGATGACTGCAGCGACATTATTACCATGTCAATCAAAGGAGAAATAAGGTGTGGGGAAACCACAGATGTCTTAGAACCCGAAGGGCCCTTAGGTGAGCCTGATGCTTCTAGTATCCCTGTAGTAGTTGGACATAAACGAGTAAGGTGATCTCCTTTGCAAGTCCTGCAAAGGAATTTAGGCTTATGTCTGAGACGTCTAGGCTTCTCGATGCTCCCGACGTCATACACAACGGCTAGTGACATGCTCTCAATGTGATTGGCATAGGTGAGAGAGTCATCTCCAACTTGATGTATAGAGGTCGGAGATGTGGCATTGATATGACTCATGGTGACTAGAGTGGTGCCCCCAGAATGGCTAGCAACGACTGGGTACAGGTTGTCAACATGACTTGCAGAGATTGTTGAATCATCTCCAACATGACTAGCAGAGGTTCGTGATGGAGCTCCAGTATTACTGGCAGTGAATGGACTAGTGGCGAGTTGTGGCATTTGATACCAAGGTCCAGAGAAAGATTGACTTTGAAACATTGTAGGCCAGGAAGGGTCCTGGTTTACCCCTTGTCCCTGTCTGGAAAGGTAGTATCCTCCGTTTAATTGATTTAGAGAGGTTTGAACGTGCATCATCACTAAAGTCTGTGATGTGAATGAAGTATGATAAGGACTATTCAAGTGAGTATATAAGTTGCCCCTTTGTGAAGGGGTTCCGTGAAGAGGGTAGCCCGAACCGTAAAATTGATTCTCCCTGTATGAAACACCTGGGGATACATCAAGACCCGTCATGAGAAAAGTGTTCGAAGGAATCGACATGGCAGACAAAGGATACATAGATGGGGTATAGTAAGTAGAATAAGCACTCATTTGAGTATTGGCTCATTAAAGAGCATATCTAGGACTGGATCCGTAGAAGGGGAGGTTCCAACCTCCCACCGTGAAAGTTGGTTGAGGGACATGAATTGTATCAAACAAAGACGTAGGCATTAGGTCCATGGTGCCCCCAGATCCAATGCCATGATTCGTATAAGTGGACCATGGAGAGGATTGCAAGGGTGAAGGCATATCAACAAGAGAATGAATGCGAACCCAAGGCCCAAACTAAGTGCCATAGTTCTTCCTACCATTATGAAAATATGGAGGATTTGTCCCCATGAAATGAGTAGGCATCATGGGGTAGGTAGCGATAAACAAGGGAGCCAAAGGAACTCCACTATCCATGATAATGAAAACTCAATTTAGACTCTTAAGGCCAACTATTAATCAAAGAGTACACCAAAAGTCAAACGGTCAATATGCATACAAATGGGGTAAAGTGGTTGAGTGGCCTCCCTCCCTAAAGAAGGTATGTCTCCCCCAAGAGGAGCCTGAGACTCCCTGCTAAAGATCGAAGGTAACATAATCAGTTATAAGGGCCCTCGTGGGCTTAACAACCAGTCGGTCATATCCCCCCATAGAAGTAATCCCCCATAAAGGTTGTGTGTTGTCCAACCCTTATCTGAACCAGGGTACCTGCAGAATAACCCCTACAAGTAACTTATGAGACACCTAAGTCAAGCAACTAATAAACCACTGTATAATCGATGCACATGCGAGCAGTCGTAAGTCAGGCCTACTGTATGGGCAAGGTAGCAAAGCCCGAAACCTTGAAACTACTGCCTCCCACTGAGGTAAATGCACTAGAAAGATCCCCAGAAATATCTCTGACACTAGGAAGGTATCAGGGGGATATCCCTTCAACCGACTTCACGTAACCTCGTAATTAACTCTGGTGTGAGCGGAGCCTCCTGATCTTACCAATTATACAATGGATTTCTCCACTCCCTTTCTCATACACATATGTTGATTTAATTGCCTTGGAGAAGTTTACAAACAAAATCCTATTCCAAGGCACTAAATCCTAAGCTAGTTTGTGTACCCTAGAAAATAAAATCGCAACTAATCAATTTTAAATTATAGCGTTAATTTTATTGGTCATGATTACTCAAAAAGGTATGGTAGTGAAACTTGTGATGTTATGACTTTGAAAGAAAAGTAAATATGAAAATAATGCAAAGTCCTAACCTTAACTTTCCATGAATGATATGCTTTTAAAAACCAATACAATTTTCAATTTCAACTCTGCAATTCTGAAGTAAAAATGCAATCTTACATTACATGCACTAAGCTAATGATAAGGACTCAAAAAGACCCAAATGCCAAGCAATGCAAAATGCCTATTTTTTTGTATTTTCAATATAATAAAAATGAAAATTCATGGACTGAAAAGGCAACTTGATATATAAACTCTACTGTGTATAGAAAAAGATAACTCAAGCAAGATACCAAGCAGCAAAACACCCAGCCCAACGTACAAGGACAATCAAAATGAAAAGATGATGAGAAAGACTCCGCCCAGAAATTCAACCAAAGATAGGTTTCCTATCATCCCACAAGCACTTAACATGCACTACAGAGACCTAAGAAGGCTTAGCAAACATCAAATCCCACCCAACAACCACCAAACCAAGAAAACAAGCCAGGAAAACTGATGTACGCGACTATTTGGGCAAATAGAGCGTATATACGCATCTTGTAGAGGGACAACCTGCGTACGTACGTGGTTGTCAGGGAAAAAAGCGTGTATATGTTTCAAAACAAGGCCAAAAAAGGGAGAAAGGATGAAAACTCAGACCCAGAGTGAACAGAGGTTGTCAAGCAATGATGCGACATGAAACATAATAGGAATGAGAGAAATCTAAGGATAAAAGTACTCCAAACCCTAAGAAAGAAGATTTAATCTCGAGTATGGTCACCAATTCTGGGACGAGGAAAAACTCTTTATGGCTAGGGTAAACTGCAATAGATGAAAATGACTACAGAAATCAACTCTCTTCTCAAGTATGTTATAAAAACAAATATGCTAGCAAGACAAGATAAAAGACCTACCTCATCCAGACGTTCAATGAAGTCTATCGTTGCGCACTTGACCCAAAGCAATATACCTACAACTAGTCCTCAACAACCAAGGAAAGAAAGCATATGGTGATATTATATAATGTTACCACATTCAATAGCATAATCCATTAATAAACATGACAAATACGCCCATGGAATAATAATTCAATATATTTGCAAGATATCAATCGGACAGGAAAAGAGTATTTCTATTAATATATTATTAGCAGAAGTGAAAATGTTACAGACTTCCATGTCGGCACGGTTTAGAACCGAGAAACTAAGTTCCTTCTTGTTGGGCCTCCACCACTCCAATCCTCCACCAAAGGCAAGCTCATAAGAGAGAAACAATGAGGTTCTCAATCAATAAGGGAAGAGCTTGGGGGATGAACATTGTGTTCAGATTTAAAGGACAAAGGGATGCAAACTCAATATGAAGTAAATAATTTCTCCAGAGTAACTTTGCTCTCAAAGTTGAATTATTTCTCTTATTTTCATAGCTTGGAATTGGCCCATTTATAGCCTTAAAAATGTAACTAAAGGGTCGAGTCGGAACATTTCCAGTATATGGAAGGCCAAGGATCATAGATCTCATGTCATGACATGGAAACCCGACATTAATTTTCATTTTTTGTCACAAATCACGATGTATGCATGTTGTAGTGGAGTAGTCTGCGTATACGCATGTTGTATAGTGTGCAAGATGCGTACATGTGGAAAATATTTATTTTTGGCTCTAGATTTTACAAACAGGGATGATAAGTCTGCATGGGGAAATGGAAAAAGGCCTTCTGGGCAAGATTGCATAGGGTGAGGAAAATCTTTCTATAACAGGTATTTTAGCATCTGTTTAATTTGATGAGGTAGTTTTGATGCACATGTTTAGGTTCCTTGCTTATTATATGTGGTTTACACTTGTCATGATATCTTTGACTTGAGATCTTTGAAGGGTGTACCCTTTTGTTTCGCAAGACCTTGCTTGGTGGACTATTTTGGGAGAACAAGCCTAGCTTGGGCTTCCATGGGGAAAGAAGCCCATAGGTTGGATGTTGTAGGCCCACACACTGGATCACAGAGATACTCCTTTGGAGGCTTACATGGCATCATGGAGGATCTTATCCAGCCCCTATGATCCAGGTGGATATTGGTGGCCACCCACTTATTCCAACTGTCTCCTCTTATCAATTTTTAGTTCAAAACATTCTTTTGCACTTCTTTGTAAATATGGGTTTTACACTTCTCGGGTTTTTTGATTCCCTACACCTTCCAGGTGGAGACTAGTCGCCTCCCACCTAATCCAACTAGCTTATTTTGGAAGTTTTCATGTCAGCACATCTTTTTGTACTTCCAGAGTCGTTTTGGGGCCCTAAACAATGTTTTTTTGGCGTGCCATAGTTAAACTGTAGACAGAGTTAGAGTTCGATGGCATAATTCATAGTTCTAAAAAAGAGCTTTCCAAGGGGCTATTACACACCTAAAATGGAGATCGTATGCAAACGTTACGACCCTGGGAATTTAATGTACTAACTTACCCAAACGGGGCCCACATGACTTTTGGTGTTTCATCTCCTAGCGTTAAGTTTTTGGATGTCTAGGGTTTTGGAATTCATGTTTATCATAAAAATTCCTTCAAAGCCTCATTATAATCATCTTCTTGCGAATGAGCATAGTTGTCACATCTCTTCTCAAAGATAAAGCTGCCACCATTCTAGCGAGTCTTGCACTCTATGTTTTTACAGTCTTTTTACAATTATTTCATTAATAGAAATCACATATTGTTGTATTTTTCTGTTTCTGGAAATTTTCATGAGTATTTCATTGGAATATCTCTTCTTTCATTTCATTCTGAAAATAATCATGATCAGTGGTATCAGAGCAGGTTACTCTTGACCATTTTTCAGTGCATATCCCTGACGAGGTCCAAGTATAGCTAGTTGGGTCTTGAGCTTGTCTTTCTTGAGGAAAATCACCATCGCACGCCCAAGAAACTCTCAACAGTGGTAGAAAAGAAAATCAGTGGAGCGGAAGATTCTATTTACCTATTGCTCGAGCAATCTCTCGCATGATAGAGGGATGAAATGATGGAGAATATTGCACACATCCTTCAACGTCTGTCGATAGCAACATATGCATCTTCATCAAGCGACCATTTTGGAGGAACCTCTCCCTTCAAGGTACAAGTTAATTTTGATATTCCCATATTTGAAGGTCAGATAGATGCGAATGCCCTAGAAAAATTGTTAAATCTAATAGAAGTTTATTTCTTTGTTCACAATTTTTCCAACAAGGAAAAGATCACCTTCGCACTCCTCAAGGCTCTCCTCCATGTCAAACATTGGTGGGAAACTTACTGGGAGAAAAGTTCCATAGAGCAATCTGAAATATATGGGGTCGAGCCCACTTGGAATTTTTTTGTGGATGCGGTCAAGGAACAATACTACCCTGTTGATAACTATGAAGACCAGTACATGAGATGGACCACACTCGACAAGAGAAGAGCCAAACAGTGTTGGGGTTCACAAACACTTTCCATACTTTGCGCACCAAGCTGGGCATCAAAGACTCCGAGCGACATCTGGTTCTAAAATATCATGGGGCTCTGCATAGGTACATCAAAATCGAAATGGATTTCCTAAACATCTCATCATTGGGAGTTTCCTATCGATATGTCATGTTGTCTATGAGTCTAGACCCCGTAGTGTCATTATTACTCTAGGAGGTCAACTCTATAGGATACCAGAGGTAGTTCTAACTATTGTTCCACCAAAATAGTGATGTAAGGTAATCTCTCATACTACAAAATTCATCCTCTTCACATTATGTTCAAAGGATGCATAGAAGACCACTACAACCATTGTAGTATCAACACCTTCTATCCAACAAAAATAGATTGTCGAAGAGAAAGAAGATATTGTTTCTTCACCTACAATGGTGCCTACACCAGGCCCCGTCAAACCTAGAGACAACGTGTTGGTGGAACAAATTCAACCCCGCCAACAATAGGTTTGTGATAGTCTTCCACAAACCAAGCATCACAACTTATCCACCAAGGCACGCAACTCACCAAGATTCAGATTCAGAAAACACTTTCCCCTCTTCCCTGGGCACTCAATGCAATGGAGACCATTGCTTCCTAAGGGGGGAGGACCGATCTAGGTGGATATTAGTGGGCACCCACCTATTCCAACTGGCTCCTCTTATCAGTTTTTAGTTCAACACGTTCTTATATAGTTCTTTGTAATTGTGGGTTTTACACTTTTGGGGTTGTCTGAAGCCCTACACATATTCCAAGTGGAGACCGGTGGCTACCCACCTAATCCAACTAGCTTATTTTGGAAGATTGCATGTCAACACATCTTTATGTACTTCCAAGACCATTTTAGGGAACTAAATAGTGTTTTTTTGGCGTGTCGGAGTCAAACTATGGACATAGTCAAAGTTTGACAGCATAATGCATATTTCTCAAAAAGACCTTTCCAACGGGCTATCACGCGCCTAAAATGGAGATCGTATGCAAAAGTTACGACCCTGGGAAGTTAATGTACTAACTTATCCAAACAAGGCCCACATGAATTTTGGTGTTTCATCTCCTAGGGTTAGTTTTTTTAATGTCTAGGGTTTTTATGGCATAATGCATAATTCTCAAAATGACCTTTCCAACGAGCTATCAAGTGCCTAAAACAGAGATCGTATCCAAAATTTACGACCCTAGGAAGTTAATGTACTAACTTACCCAAATGGGGCACACGTGACTTTTGGTGTTTCATCTCCTAGGGTTAGGTTTTTGGATGTCTAGGGTTTTTACATTCATGTTTATTATAAAAAGGGCTCCAGAGCCTCATTGTAATCATCTTTTTGTGAATGAGCATATCCGTCACATCTCTTCTCATAGATAAAGCTGTCACCATTCTAGCGAGTCTTGCACTCTGTATTTTTACAGACTCTTTACAATTATTTCATTAATAGAAATCAAGTATTGTTGTATTTCTCTGTTTTTGGCAATTTTCATGAGTATTTCATTGGAATATCTCTGCTTTCATTTCATTATGAAAATAATCTAGATCACCCTAGTACCCAAAAGACTTGCCTAGGAGAGGCAAAACATCATCTTTTGAGGGTTGATGCCATGCTTGAGGGGGTTTGATGGTGATGGAGTTCTTGCACATTGACACTTGGCATATTTTCACCAAAGGAGACATGGATTGACCCTAACACTCGATGAGGAGGCTCAAGGAGCCCCAACGACCT
>WSFP011456730.1:0-19251 GCA_009831015.1 Picea engelmannii | reverse complement strand
GCACTGCATAAATTTGGAAAATAACCCTAACATGGTGCTCCATATTGGATCTTTGGTGTGCACCTGTGCGCATGATACAATGGAGTGCACCGAAATATATTTTTTGACACAATTCTACATTGGTGCATAATGTTTTTTATTTCACCATATAATGGTGCGCTCTACTAATAGCGCACCAGTTCTTCCAGTGTTGAGTTGTGCACCAGATATTTTTAAAATAATTTTATTACGATCTGTCATTATTTCCGTAGAGCATCATATACTCTTTTTCTTTATTTGAAATAACCTTGTTACGGTGCGCTAGTTTTGAGGGCATCGATGCATCTGTTCTATAAAATGCACCAGTGCCTTATGTACTTATAGAAGCACCGGCGTAAAAAATATGTTAAACCTCCGCCCACTCACCTCCGCTAGTATCATCCACTATAAATGAATTTTTGGGATATTTTTATAGGGGCGTCCGCAAAAACCTCTACTAGAGGGTCTTTTCCTTGTAGTGGTACATTGTATTTATGTACTAATAATATTGACTCTTCTATCTCTTTAGCTTCTACATGACTGGATATAGCACTGTGGCATCATAGGCTCGGAAACATGAGTGAGAAGGGGATGTAGATACTTCACAAAATAAATTTGTTTCCATATATTAAACGAATTGATTTGGATTTTTGTGAGCATTGTGTTTATGGAAAACAGAAGAGAGTCAGATTTCTCAGAGTCCGAAAAGAAAAGAAGAGTGAAAGTTTATATCTTGTGCATATAGATGTATGGGGACTAGCTCACATATCATCTCTTGGTGTCTCTCGTTATTATGTTACTTTTATTGACGATGCAACTAGAAAAACTTGGGTTTATTGCATTCGACAAAAATATGATTTTTTGACACTTTTAAGAAATTAAAAGCTTTGGTTGAGAATGAGATAGAAAAAAGGTTGAAATGTCTCAGATTAGAAAATGAAGGTGAATATTGTAGCAAACTGGTTGATGATTATTGTTCATACCATGGGATTCCTAGAGAGAAAACAGTTCCAGGAACACCACAAGAAAATGGTGTGTTAGAAAGGATGAACAGGGCAATCATGGAGACTGTAAGGAGTATAAGATTGCATGCTGGGTTTCCCTTACAGTTCTGGGAAGATGCTATAAATACTATTACTTAATTAATAAACATAATACCTTCAATATCTTTGGATGGTGGAATTACAGATGAGGCATGGACGGGAAAAAAGGTAATCTACTATTTTTTGAGGACTTTTGATTGTGAAGCATGTAGTATACCTAGGGAAGTAATATGGGGTACCTAGGGAGGTAATCAATGGGAATGTGGCTATGTTTTATTAGTGGAATTCATTTAATATATGAGAATTTGGTCATTCACTTTAAGGTAGACTAGGTCCACTATATTAATAAAGGCCCACTATGGTAGTTAAATGTAATAAATGTGAGAAGACTCTCTAGAAGGTTCCTAGGAGATAGAAAGATATATATAAAGAAGTGTAAGAAATATAATGAAACAGAGTGAAGAATGTTGTGACTGTATCATGGATTAATTGAGGAGTGTTATCCTTCCTTAAGGATTAATGTATGGTGTTACCCTACCTCAAGGGTTTTGTCTAGATTCTTGTGTTGAATGTTATGGTGAATGGTTTGGTGTTTATTATTGGTTTATTGTTGAAGTATATTTTCATATTAGTCAAGATATTAACAAGTGGTATCAGAGCACTTTTGTTGGCCAAAGAGGGAAGAATTTTTTTCTCTTTATGTAGAATGTTTGTAGGGAAAAAAAGAGGGTGACGCACTTCAGGTTTAGATATGAAACGTTCTGTGTAGAATTTGGCCAAAAAAAATGGATATTTGAATTCCTCTCGGAAAAATACCCAATTTCAAAAAACAAATCGACCAAAATGGAGTCGGGGAATTAAAGTTATGAGAATTTTAAATTCAACAGTTTTTCAGGGTTTTTCCAGAAAAAACCACAATTTTCTATCGTAAGTTATTTTTAAACCCTATATTTTGTTGTATATTTCTTTCAAGAATGATGCATTTTAATGGCAGAGATGATGGCCCTAGTATTGAAGAATATATCAAAAATATAAATTTGTCATGTGGCTTCCTATGGTGAAATGGACTATGGATAAATTTAAGGGATGATGCTCTTAACTGGTGGTTTGAAGTTAAACCTGAAGATATTTCTGCACTTTCAGATAAAGAATATGAAAATTTATTTTTAGACAAGTGGTCTCGTTCCAAGAGTAAGGATAAAGAATGCACCAAGGGTTTATTTTCAAGTAGAAAATTTATATTACAGGTTCATGGTTGTATTCATAAGGAGAAGATTATTGTTTCTATTAACCCTAATTGCATGCATAATTTTATCAATATTCAGTTGGTTAATAGATTGCAAATTCCTATAAAGAATATCCAAAGCACACGGGTTGAGGGTGAAAATGTTAAAAAATTTAAAGATTTGAGGCTCAGTATGGATAAATATGTGTTGCATTCAGATTTTTATGCTATGGATATGGATGAAGTGGATTTTTTTGGGGATACCATTCGATAGAATCAGTGGGTACCATTAATATTAATGTGCAAAAGAATTTTTTGAAGTTGTGGTACAAGAAAAATAAAATCACATTGCATGATGTGTCTCTTAATAAGAAAGATGGGCCCACAGAGGCCAACAAAGCAGTTATTGTCGAGTCTGAAGTGAATTGGAGGCAAAGTATAAAGAACGAGATGAAGCAAATCCACAGGAAGGACACAATCAGGAAGCTAAGGAGGTCATTGAATCAAAGGCACAATGTGTTGCATATTTGAAGAAAAAAGAAAATATTCCTACAGTTGTTGTATATCGTCATCCAAATCATATAGAGACACAACAATGTTCAAGGCAATGGCGTGACAATCAACACATTTATGCACTAGCAGGGAACCAGAAAGGAAACCAATCGAGAAGAAGGTGCATGGAGGAATCTTAGCACTACGAGAAGAGATCAAGCTAAAGAAAAAATCCCATGGAAACCCCGACATGCTGCATAGCCAGATCAGGGTGGCAAGGCAACATATGGACATCATGTTCGACTTCCATTGGGATGGATGGATGGTCGTACTTGGTACCAGTTGGCTACATTGCTTAGTTGGTCATATTGTATGGTTTTTTCTCATGTTTCGAGGACGAAACATGTGAAGGGGGATGGAATGTAGTATACCTAGGGAAGTAATATGGGGTACCTAGGTAGGTACCCAATGGGAATGTGTTTATGTATTATTAGTGGAAGTCATTTAATATATGAGAATGTGGTCATTCAATTTAAGGTGGACTAGGTCCACTATATTAATAAAGGCTCACTATGGTAGTTAAATGTAATAAATGTGAGAAGGCTCTCTAGAAAGTTCCTAGGATATAGAGAGAGATATATAAAGAAGTGTAAGCAATGTAATGAAACAAAGTGAAGAATATTGTGAATGTATCAGGAATTTCTTGAAGAGTGTTATCCTTCCTTAAGGATTAATGTATGGTGTCACCCTACCTCACGGTTTTTGTCTAGATTCTTGTGTTGAGTGTTCTAGTGAATGGTTTGGTGTTTATTATTGGTTTATTATTGAAGTATATTTTTTGATTATTCAAGATCTTAAAAAAGCATTTGTTCATATTGATAAAGAAAATAGAACAAAGCTTGAGGCAAAATCCAAGAAGTGTACCTTTATTGAATACAATGTTAATGATTTTGGTTATCGCTTATGGGATTATGGAAATCAAAAAATCATTAGGAGTATAGATGTCATATTCACTGAGAAGGTCATGTACAAAGATCAGTTGTAGGGAAAGAAATAGGAAAAAAAAAATAAAAAAATACACAGTGCTTGATGAGATCACTGAAAAAGAAATTCCAAAGGTACCAAAAAATGAAAATGTACAACAACAGGAGAAGCAAGTACCTGGAACTCATGCAAGTGTTGTTAGAAGATATACCAAGTTAAGTAGATCCCTTGAGAGATACTCTCCTTCATTGTATTATTTATTGTTAACTGATTGTGGTGAAACATAAAGTTATGAAGAGGCAATGCATGTAGAAACTAAACATAAGTGGGAGCAAGGAATGAAAGAGGAAATGGACTCCTTGGTAAATAACCAGACTTGGGACTTAGTTTAGTTTCCTGCAGGAAAAAGAGCATTGCGGAATAAATGGGTTTACAGGTTGAAGGAAGAACATGGAGAAAAAAAGTGGTACAAGGCTAGACTTGTTGTAAAGGGGTTTGCATAAAAGAAATGTATAGATTTTGATGAAATATTTTCTCCTGTTGTTAAAATGACTTCAATTAGGACTATTTTAAGTCTTGTGGCAATATAATATTTTCATCTTGAACAGTTAGATGTAGAAACAACGTTTCTCCATGGGGATTTGGAGGAAGAGATTTATATGCAGCGACCACATGGTTATGAGGTCAAAGGAAAGGAAAATTTTGTATGCAGGTTGAAGAAGAGCCTATATGGCCTAAAGCAAGATCCAAGGCAGTGGTATTTGAAGTTTGACAAGTTTATGATAGAAAAAGTTTATAGTAGATGTCATTTTGATCACTATGTTTATTTTAAAAGGCTAGAAAATGGAAGCTATATTATATTTCTATTGTATGTAGATGACATGCTGGTTGTAGGGTCTAATATGCAGGATATAAATGTGCTCAAGAATAAATTATCTAATTCATTTATGATGAAGGATTTGGGTGCTACAAAGAAAATCCTTTGTATTAGAATAACAAGAGACATGAAAAATTGCAAATTGGCATTATCTAAGGGTGAGTACATAGAGAAGGCCTTAAAGAGGTTCAGAATGTAAAATGAAAAATGATGCAGGAGCATCCCCGACATCAAGTGAACCAACATCGAAGAAAAAGACAGTTGGACAAGCGCCAACACACATTTTGAAAACAACTTGAAGTTGTCGCGCAATTTTAAATGTAGTCATTAATAAGAGGCGCACTTGTATAATGTAAATGGACCTTGAGCGATTTGCTCTCATCCTTAGTAGGTAGAAGGAATTTAAAGTAGTTAATGCAGGTAGATAGAATTTAATTCTAGATTAGACTGATTAAGAGCGCAAGAGGGAAAACGGATATAGACACCCTCATCGTGTATTGTAACATTAGCATGATTCGGAGCATAGAGAAGGAGCACAAAATGGTGTAGCAGACTCCATGTACAAAAGTTCTGAATTAATACAAAGAAGTTGTGATTTAGACTCATGGTGTTCATATCTTCTCTGTGTATGCATCTTTAATGTTATGCTCTTAATGTTTTACTCTTCCTGTCATGAGATTATTTTTATGCTGTGTATATGATTTCATGTTTGGGTTTGAAGTCTGAGAGGAAGAAGGAATGTGTTTCAATTGTTTCTCTGTCTGAACAAGGATTCCTGCAAGGAGTGCAGTGGAAGTGTTCGCATGGAGTGGGTTGAAAAAGGGTTTAGATAGATATATCTTTTGTTCTCATTCGCTCTAAGGTGCAGACAGGTACCAGAGCCGTGCAAAGCATGCGCAAGCCAAGGGAAGCTCAGGGCTACGACCTGAGCAAAGCTATTGAGATACCATTATTGCAGAACGTGTGCAAGGTCGAAGAGCGTTCAACACTTCAAGTGTTTGAAGGTTGCCGCAAGGAGTGCGTGCAAGGGTCTTATTTAAGACTCGAATTTGTGAGAGAGCTCAGGAGGGATAAAGCCTTTAAACCTATTGAAGGTGGTACAAGGAGTTGGTGCAGACCGAGCGATTAGAAGGCATATGGAATTTGTGGCGTAAGTGGATAAATCTGGGGAAGAGTCCTGGGTTCACTTCGTAGAAATCAGCAAGGAGGGAGAAACAGACGGTCAGAATACTGTGTAGAGGATTAGCGAAATCTCGCCAGCCGTCTGATCTGACAAAGAAGCGAGGAGGTTACGGCTACGTCCAGAGTCCAAGTTCTAGGAATCGTGAGTCGTTGGATCATCACCCAGTTACCCGTAAGTTGTTTGATTTGACAGGAGTTGCACAAGGTTTAAACCCTCGTGAGCAGAGTGAAAACACCAAAAGGCATTGGGATATCGGGGTGTCGGGGTTCAAGAAATCGGAAATCACGTGGACAAGAGATTAGGAAATCCATCGTGAAAATCCCGACCAATTCAGAGCCGTCCATCTATTGGGACAGGTGGCAGAATCGAGAACTATCGGCATATTGGGAGTTTAGAAGCCCAAAATATGGGACCTTTTGAGTTGCGAAATAGCGAAAGGATTTTAGTCTTGGATCTAGGGAAGGACACATACCGTGTGATCACTCAATCGGGGTTTCGTAGGTTGAAACTCTGTAAACATAGCAACAGGAATCGCAATATTCCGATACGTGATATCCCGGCGACTAATAGAACAGTGTGGGGTCACAAGGGTTAGTGAGGTGGACAGGTGGCATACCTTATCGGGGTTTCGCAGCAAGAATTCCCAGAACATTTGCATCAGGATTCGCGATCCCGCGAAGTCTGAAATCCCGACAGAGGTGACGGGACGTTGAATATTCAACTCGCGCGTGCGTCGGAGTTTCGGCATATCGGGATTCGAGGGTCGGTAAACCAAGTTGCTTGATATCGCAAGTGTCGAAATCGCGATAGGGAAAATCTTTATAGAAAAGGGAAAGGGTCAGCGTTGACTGGTTTTCAGGTCTCGGGGATTCGAGAGTCCAATACTCGACCACTGACCTCGCGAAGTCGCGAATTCTGATCTCCCGATTGTGAAAGAGGAGATCCCGTGGAGAGTTTACTGTGGGTGTAGAATACCTGATAGAGAATTAGAAGGACCAATCAGATTTCTTCGGGCCGTGCGAAAGAGAAAGATCCTATGAGAACACAGACTGCCCGACCTACGGGTTGAGAGGTAGCGGGTTGTGTATCAATTGGTATCAGAGCACAGAAAGGTTCTTTTCTTTCTGTAGCAGAGAGAAGAGAATTCGTCATGCCACCAAGGAGAAGGGACATGCAAACACCCGATCCACTAGAGGATAGGGAAATGCTAAGAAGAAGACGCAGGCAGATGACAGATCCAGTCATGGAGAGGGAAATGTGTGATCTACGAGCTAGACTCGAAGACATGGAGACAATGCAAAGACGCACAGCCAGTGCGGGGGATCTCAGTGATTCCGTGAGTGAAGCTTAGGTTGAACGAGAAGAAGAAGTTACAGTTGAAGATGCATCAAATGAACGTTTGATCAAAGCTATTGCAAGGATGGGTGCAAGAGAAAAGATGGACATTCCAGTTTATGAGGGAAACTTGGATGTAGAGGAGCTTCTAGATTGGATTAGAGCTCTAGACACATAATTTGACTATGAATATGTCGAGGAAGACAAGAAAGTCAAGCATGTTGTCACGAGATTGAAGGGACATGCAGCATTGTGGTGGGATGAAATACAAGCTAACAGACATTGCAAGGGCAAGTAGAAGATCAAGAGCTGGGACAGAATGATCACAAAGTTGAAGGCAAAATTCATTCCCAGAGACTATCAAATTACTCTGTTCAGGAGGATGCAGAACCTGAGACAAAAGTTGATGACAGTGAAAGAATACACTGAAGAATTCTACAAACTGAACATCAGGGCAGGTCATTGGGAGAGCGATGATGAAAAATTTGCTAGATATATGAATGGCCTGAGATATGATATCCAGGATGAGATGAGCATGGTAACCATCCGAACGGTGGAAGATGCTTATCGGATGGCTCTGAAAGCAGAAGAGAAGCTGAGCCGAAAGCAGAGTCAAAGAGGCCAAGGCAGAAGTCAGCCCAGAGGAAATTCAGTTGCCTAGGATAAGTATCAGAATCCCAGAGAGGAGTGGAAGAAACCTCAGACTCGGACAGAGAGAGGTGGAACTTCACAGAGAGGGAAATATGCTGAACAAAGAGGGCAACATACTAAGCAGAGAGGAGATTATGCTGACAACAACACTTTTCCTCGTACTAGAGGCAGAGGAAGAGGAAGAGGTGGAGTAATCACATGCTTCACATGTGGGAAGAATGGGCGCAAGTCTTAGGAGTGTCCAGATAAAAAGAAAGAAGTTGGATAATCTCACATCGCCGAAGCATCGAGGCGGGATGTTGAGGTAGAAGACGTTGAAGGTGGAAGATCGTTGATGATGCAAAAAGTCCTTTTGACACCCGATAAGGAGGTGGAGAGTTCAGTCCAAAGGACCAGACTTTTCAGGACTGCTTGCAAGACCAATGACAGGGTATGCAATGTCATTGTAGACACTAGTAGCACGGATAATCTCGTTTCTACGGAGATGGTAGAGAAGCTGGAGCTGGAGACGACTGATCATCCAAGCCCATACAGAGTTTTGTGGCTACAGAAGGGACACTAGGTAACTGTCACTAAACAATGTTTGGTTGAATTTAGGATAGGAGGATATAATGATAAGATCTTGTGTGATGTCATTCCTATGGATGTTTGTCATCTATTGCTGGGTAGGCCATGGAAATATAACATAAATGTGATTCATGATGGGAGAATGAACACATACACCCTAGAGAAGAATGGGAGGACACACATGTTGCTTCCAATCAAGGAAAAGGAGGTGAAGCCGGAAGTAAGCAACACTGTACTTCTCATGAGTGGGAAGGAACTTATTAATGAGGTTAAGAAGAAGGAAGATTCACAGTTCATTGTGGTCAGAAAACCTAAAATTGTTTTGACTAGCACAGGGGTAGATGATTTACCAGAAGAAGTTGAAGAACTGTTGGGAGAGTTCGCTGACATAATAATGGACAAATTACCTTGTTCATTACCATCGATCAGAAGTGTGAGTCATCATATTGATCTCATACTAGGGGCCAGTTTTCCAAACAAAGCCGCGTATAGATTGATTCCACAAGAGAATGAGGAGGTTAAGAGGTAAGTCCAGGATTTATTGGACAAAGGTTTGGTCAGGGAAAGCTTGATTCCATGTGTTGTTCCAACAGTACTTAGTCCGAAGAAAGACAGAGGTTGGAGGATGTGTACTGATTCAAGGGTGATTAATAAGATAACCATCAGGTACAGGTTTCCATTACCGAAGATGGATGATCTTATGGATTGCTTAAGTGGAGCAAAGTATTTTTTCAAAGATTGATTTGAAAAGCGGTTATCATCAAATCCGCATAGAGAAGGTAATGAATGGAAGACAACATTCAAAACCAACGAAGGGTTGTATGAATGGATTGTTATGTCGTTTGGATTAACAAATGCGCCAAGTACCTTCATGCGGTTGATGAATGGAGTCCTAAGGGAGTTCATCAGGGAGTTTTTCATTGTGTATTTGGATGATATACTGGTTTTCAGTAAAACCATGGCAGAGCATCTGAAGCATTTGGCTACAGTGATGCAGAAATTGCAGCAGGAGAAGCTGCTGATAAATATGAAGAAATCCTCATTTATGAAGACAGAGCTCATTTACTTGGGGTTTTTTATTTCAGAAAATGAGTTGAGGATGGATCCAGATAAGGTGGAGGTAATCAAGAATTGGCCATCACCAAAGAATATTTTCGAGGTGAGAAGTTTTCACAGATTGGCTAGTTTCTACCGGAAGTTCATCAGGAATTTCAGTGGAATTAGCGCAGCAATGATGGATACAGTGAAGAAAAGACACAAGTCTTTTCACTGGACTGAAGAGGCTGAAAAGAGTTTTAATCTGTTGAAGAGGAAGATTACGGAACGACCAGTTTTGGTGTTGCCGGATTTCTAGAAGACATTTCAAGTGAAATGTGATGCAAGCGGATTTGCAATCAGGGCAGTCTTAAGTCAGGAAGACAGGCCAATAACATATTTCAGCGAGAAGCTGAATGAAGAGAAATTGAAGTACTCCACTTATGACAAGGAGTTTTATGCTATTATTTAGGCATTGAATAAATGGAGACATTACTTGATCCCGAAAGAATTTGTATTGTACAGTGATAATCATGCACTGTAGTTTGTGACTCAACAGGAGAAGTTGAATTAGAAACATGTCAAATGGGTTGAGTATATGCAGAATTTCACTTTTGTGATAAAACATACTTCTGGTACTGCTAACAAAGTTGCTAATGCTTTGAGCAGGAAGTGTTTGTTGTTGCAGGAGTTCAAAGTCAAAACGTTGGGTTTTGATGATCTCAGAGACATGTACGTTGATGATCCATATTTTAAAGAGGCGTATGAAGCAACTGAGAATCCAATTCTCAGAGACCGAAGCCAATGGATGGACTATATGATCCAGGAAGGATTATTGTTTAAGGGTAATCAGCTGTGTATTCCGAAATGCTCCATGAGGGAGAATCTGCTGAAGGAGAAACACAGTGGAGGATTGGCAGGGCACTTTGGTCATGACAAGACGTTTGCAAAGACGAATGAGTCATATTTTTGGCTGGGAATGCGAGCAGACGTCAAGCGATTCGTAGACAGATGCAGAATTTGCCAGCATTCGAAGGGAAGGAGACAGAATGCGGGGTTTTATCAACCGTTACCCATACCAGAGAGGCCGTAGGATGCCATTAGCATGGATTTTGTATTGGGGTTTCCAAGAAAACAAAGAGGTTGTGATTCAATCTTTGTGGTGGTGGATAGATTTTCCAAGATGGCACACTTCATTCCATGTCAGAAAACCAGTGACGCAACTCACATTGCAAATATGTTTTTCAAAGAGGTCATTTGACTTCATGGGTTTCCGAGGAGTATAGTTTCGGATCGTGATACGAAATTCATAGGGAATTTTTGGAGGACCTTATGGAAGAAGCTCGGAACTAACTTGTCATTCAGTTCAGCTTATCATCCTCAAATGGATGGACAGACAGAAGTGGTCAACAGAAGTCTAGGAGACTTGCTGAGGAGCTTGGTGATGGAACACCACAACCAGTGGGACAACATATTACCACAGGCAGAGTTTGCGTATAAGGATTCGGTTAATAGGAGCTCATGGATAGGAGCCCATGAAAATTTTCAAGCCAGGGAGTATGATGCAGGAGCATCCTCAACATCAAGCGAGCCAATGCAGAAGCAAAAGATAGCTGGACAAGCGCCAGCACACATTTTGAAAACACCTTGAAGTTGTCGCGCAATCTTAAATGTAGTCATTAATAAGAGGTGCACTTGTATAATGTAAATGGACCTTGAGCGATTTTCTCTCATCCTTAGTAGGTAGAAGGCATTTAAAGTAGTTAATGAAGGTAGATAGAATTTAATTCTAGATTAGACTGATTGAGAGCGCAAGAGGGAAAACAGATATAGACACCTTCATTGTGTATTGTAACATTAGCATGATTAGGTGCATAGAGAAGGAGCAGAGAACGGTGTAGCAGACTCCATGTACAGAAGTTCTGAATTAATACAAAGAAGTTGTGATTCAGACTCATGGTGTTCATATCTTCTCTGTGTATGCATATTTAATGTTATGCTCTTAATGTTTTACTCTTCCTGTCATGAGATTACTTTTATGCTGTGTATATGATTTCATGTTTGGGTTTGAAGTCTGAGAGGAAGAAGGAATGAGTTTCAATTGTTTCTCTGTCTGAACAAGGATTCTTGCAAGGAGTGCAGTGGAAGTGTCCACAAGGAGTGCGTTGACAAAGGGTTCAGATAGAGATAGATTTTGTTCTCATTCGCTCTAAGGTGCAGACAGGTACCAGAGCCGTGCAAAGCGTGCGCAAGCCAAGGGAAGCTCAGGGCTGCGAACCTGAGCAAAGCTATTGAGAGACCATTGCTGCAAAATGTGCGCAAGGTCGAAGAGCGTTCAACACTTCAAGTGTTTGAAGGTTGCCGCAAGGAGTGCGTGCAAGGGTCTTCTTTAAGACTTGAAGTTGTGAGAGAGCTCAGGAGGGATAAATCCTTTAAACCTATTGAAGGCGGCACAAGGAGTTGGTGCAGACTGAGCAATTAGAAAGCATTTGGAATTTGTGGCGTAAGTGGATAAATCCGGGGAAGAGTCCTGGGTTCACTTCGTAGAAATCAACAAGGAGGGAGAAACAGACGGTCAGAATCTTGTGTAGAGGATTAGCGAAATCCCACCAGCTGTCCGATCTGACAAAGAGGCGAGGAGGTTATGGCTACGTCCGGAGTCCAAGCTCTAGGAATCGTGAGCCATTGGATCATAACCCAGTTACCCGTTAGTTGTCTGATTTGACAGGAGTTGCACAGGGTTTAAACCCTCATGAGCAGAGTGAAAACCCCGAAAGGCATCGGGATATCGAGGTGTCTGGGTTCGGGAAATCAGAAATCCCATGGAAAAGAGATTGGGAAATCCATCGTGAAAATCCCAACCAATTCAGAGCCGTCCATCTATTGGGACAGGTGGCAGAATCGAGAGCCATCAGCATCTCGGGAGTTTAGAAGCCTAGAATACGGGACCTTTTGAGTCATGAAACAGCGAAAGGATTGCATCCGTGGATCTAGGGAAGGACACATACCGTGTGATCACTCAATCGGGGTTTCGTAGGTTGAAACTCCATAAACATAGCAACAGGAATCGCAATATTCCGATACGCAATATCCTGACGACTAATAGAATAGTGTGGGGTCACAAGGGTCAGTGAGGTGGACAGGTGGCATACCTTATCGGGGTTTCGCAGCGAGAAGTCCCGGAACATTTGCATCAGGATTCATGATCCCGCGAAGTCCGAAATCCCGACAGAGGTGACGGGACGTTGAATAGTCAACTCGCGCGTGCATTAGAGTTTCGGCATATCGAGATTCGGGGGTCGGTAAACCAAGTTGCTTGATATCACGAGTGCCGAAATTTTGATAGGGAAAATCCCGATAGAAAAGGGAAAGGGTCAGCATTGACTGGTTGTCGGGTCTCGGGGATTCGAGAGTCCAATACTCGACCACTGACCTCGCGAAGTTGTGAAGTCTAATCTCCCGATTGTGAAAGAGGAGATCCCGTGGAGAGTTTACTATGGGTGCAGAATACCCGATAGGCAATTAGAAGGACCGATCAAAGTTCTTCGGGCCGTGCGAAAGAGAAAGATCCTGTCAGCACGCGGACCGCCCGACCTACGGGTTGAGAGGTAGCGAGGTGTGTATCAAAAAACCAGTTAATACACTTTTGGCTAGCCATTTCAAATTGACCAAGGAAATGTGTCCCATGGCACACGAGGAGAAAAAATACATGTCGAGGGTCCCTTATTCATCAACAATTAGTATCTTAATCTATGCCATAGTGTGCATAAGACCAGATATTGCACATGCAGTGGGAGTTGTGAGAATGTATATGAACCATCTAGGTAAAAAACATTGGGAAGCAATAAACTGGATTCTCAGGTATTTGAGAGGCACTTCTACTCATGCATTATTTTTTAGAGGTTCAGATATTGTTCTACAGGGATATGTTGATTCATATATGGTAGGTGATAAAGATAGCAGGAGGAGCACCAAATGATATGTTTTTACTGTAGGTGGAACAACAATAAATTGGATTTCAAAACTACAAAAGGTTGTTGCACTTTCAACAATGGAAGAAGAGTATGTTTTTTCTATAGAGGATAGTAAAGATATGAGTTGGTTACAGAGGTTTATGGAGGAATTGGGAAAGAAGAAAGATAATAACAGGTTGTATTGTGATAGCGAGAGTTCCGTTCATCTTGAAAACAACTCAACCTTCCATTATAATACTAAGAATATACAACTCGAGTACCATTTCATATAATCTGTCTTGGAAGATGGACAATTAAAGTTGGAAAAGATACATACTAGCCAAAATCCTGCAGACATTTTAACAAAGGGAGTAACTAGGGAGAAACTAAGTTCCTTCTCAATTTCAGTTGGTATTCAAGCATGAAGGTGAAGATGAGAAATACTATAGGTCCAAGGTGGATCGTAATCCAATAGGTACAACAATTGTAGAGTTGTTGTGATCAGTCTCCAAGTGGGAGATTGTTGGTTGCAGAGCCTGATTATCTTCCTGATTTAGAGGTTTGTTTTAGCCGTGATTGGACCCTATTCCCTAATGATGTGGGGGGGATTCCCCCCCACAACTATTGCTAGGGGGGTCTAGGGGGGGGGCGGGGGGGTGAAGGAAATTTGTGTACCACCCCCCCGACAGGGGATTCAAGTACAACACCCCCGAAGTGAAATTTTTGGAAGTTTGTTTTTGTAAAATATAGTAATTTCGTAGTCAATTTGGACCATTCATTATAAGGTCGCATATATGAAATTCAAAGTTATGTTAGGTTTTTTACCCTAGAAGGAAACCCTCTTTTATGAGGGAATTGTATTGTGACTTTGTACTATTGTGAATATAGTATTCTGAGGAAGGAAACTGTGATAGAAATACGAGGAAGTTACAACAGGTGTGATGTAGGTTGTATCCCTTCATTTTGTTGGATAGTAAAAATGAAGGAACTAAAAAATTCTTGGGTGGACGTAGCCCACATTGGGTGAACCACATATATTTGTGTCTCTATTGTATTGTGTATCTTCTGTTTTTTATTTCCGCATTTGTCTAATTTTATTTCTTTGTGATCTTGTTTTTCAATCAATTCTCATAAATGGTTAGCTACTCTTCCTTATCATTTCTACTTCATCCTACTCATGTCAATCCATCCCTCCTTCTAGGAATTCTCCCTTGTTTTTGTATGATATCAACAAGGTGAATTTAGTGTTGATTAGTCCCATTCATTTTTCTTATGTGCAAGATAATGGGATACACACCCTCTTTCAAGAAAGGGTGTCCCTCTTGGCTATGTTTCTTTTCACTCCCATCACTAAGAAGTCATTAAGTCATTTAGGGAGGATTATTTAGTGATGTTGTTCCCCTCCCCATATCCATATTGTTTTGGTGGGTAGAAGGAATTTGGTGCAACCATACTAAAACAATGACCCTTGGATGTATGTTACGGTTCAACTATCACACCTCTTTTTGGGATATCTTTCTTAGGAGTGACTAAATATTCCTTTTACCACTTCATTACCTAACATGAAAGGATATTCTAGCCTTGCTTTTAAGGTATATTTTCTCTATAACCACTTGGCCACCTCCCTAGGTATAAGGAAGGGATCACGATTTTAGGGGAAGAAATATGAATAACAAGTGCGGGAGATGAATGATGATTGATAAAAAAATGAAAGTGGAAAAATATTCCCTTGATAAGATGGAATATTAATAACTAATAACTATGATAGGGACCCCAAATTCTTTTATATACCTCATCTCTTATTAGAACTATCTCCTACATTATTATCAGATCTTTCTTTTAGAGTGTGGGGTGTAGACTAGAGAATTGGAATATAAAAAAGCATGGCTTTCCTCATCTTCTACTATATTCAACATGAATGCAGGTAAGGAAGGGACAATCTCTTTCCTTGTTTCCAACCCTTATCCTTCCATTCTCTATCAATGGATTGCTTTCCACTTATATGTAGGAAAAATTATTATAGGGTTGTCTCTTTCTTTCTTAGTTGTTATCTTTGTGTTGTGGTATTGATACCAATATTCACCACATCACTTCCTTTGCAATGTAGACACATTGTTGTAGTTAGTAGAGAAAGGTCACATGGCAGTAACAACACTATATTAAGTTTTTTTCTCCTCCCCTTGGCTTGATGTGCCACCTTCTCCCTTTTCTTAATCTTACCACATCACTTTCTTTGTTTTGTAGGGGAGGCACACCTAACCTAATATGGCCTACTATGGCCACCTAAATTTCCCCTCCAACCTGTTGATTTTGTTCCCTTTCAAAATTTTCCTCCCACCTATCATCCAACCATGGAGTTAGTATCCTTAGCTAAGGGGACTTTGTTAGAAACCTATCCATCACATCAAGTTCTATGCGACCATTTTATGATTGATAGATGACATATTACATAATCAATGCTAAGGAGGAGTTAGATAAAACATGAGTGATGAAGACAATATAATAGAGGGAAGGGGAGGTGATCCTTGAGAAACAATGGATCTCTAAAAGTGGTATCAATACTCACTCAAAGAGTCAAAGAACCATCGCACCAATTAATGAAGTTTTTTTCATGGAAGTGGTCCAAGCCTCTAATGAAATTTATTTTAGGGGAATTTATAATACTAATGGCCCCTTGGACTCCTTCTTATCCACTCCACAACCAATGGTGAGTATATTTTTGGAATATTTATGCTTTCTAAACAACATATATAAGACACACTCCATCTCTTAATGCAATGAGAAGTACCAATTCAATGTACCTAGGGAATCTAATGGAAATCCTATTAATGTAACACGACACTATCAACCCTAATCAACCCCACCTATTGTAATATAAGGGATTACACAATAAAAGAAGTTACTAGTGGTTCAAATAGTCAACCATGAATTACAAGTAATTACTATATATACATGCATACATATAAGGAGAAGAAAGAGAAAAGTACTTATGGAACCAACTACTAGTAGTGTTTCTTAATATATGGTTAGCAAACCAAATTATTTACATCTCAGATATATATATCTCAGATATATTTACCTCCATTGATGTAATATATCTATTTATATATTACATCAATGGAGGTAGTTGTATTTTTCATAACTACCTTGGTTGGTCGACCAACTCAACTACCTAGTTGAATACATCTCTTGTTTCTTTCTTTGATCACTACTTTGAATAGGTCTTGAATCTCTCCATCTAATGCATTTATTGATTCAAATTCTACTCCATATTTTCCTTATTTCTCACCCTTCAATTGGAAGGTGGTGAAAATTCTTGTCAATTTCTCATTTTTATCCTTCACTTCTTATGTTTTCTTGTTTCTTTTCTCCTTCTCTCCCACAATCAAATGTTGTGACTTAGTCACATGTTGTGCATCTTATTGGTTCTACTTTGTTTATTGTTGTGTTGGCGTTTGTTGCATTGGCACTACTTTATTTGGTGCTTCTTCAACTTTCTTTGTTTATTGTTGTTTTTTTGTGTCTTTCTTTGCACTAATTAGTTTTTTTTCTCGCTGCTCCCATTCGTGTTTTTATTTTGTCTATTGTTTTTCATTATGTTGTTGGGAATCCTCATTTCCTACAACCCTATTCTATCGATTTCCTTTTTTCTATGGTTTCTTGTATTATCGGGGTTGGTTGGGTTGGGTTGGGATCCCTATTCAAGTGAATCACGGGGTCTTGTGTTGGTTTAGTTCTCGAAGTACCCCAATCAAACCTATTGATTTGGTCATGAGTTTTATTTTAATCTTGGGCCCCTCAATATTTTTCTTCCTTGCTACCTCCACTTCTTATTTTTCCTTATGTTATCAAATTCGTTCAACTTTGACTAGCCTCTTCTTTTCAATAGTAATTTTATTCTTAGTGGCTCACACTAAAATTACCTTTTTCTTTTTTTTATTACTTAGTATATTCTTTCCCTACACTTGACTCCAATGCCTACTTTATTTTCCCTACTCTCTCTCTCTCTCATTATACTTTCCTTCCATCTTCCCACACTATTAGCACCTTCATTGAAACTTCTTCTAATATGTTTTCGAGTTGAGTGTTGTTGAAGTCAGTTGACCTAACCTTTTCGTTGCAGGAGGAATTTTCTAGTTCATGCTCAGTCGATTAAATATTCAACTTAACTTCAAACTAATCTATCTTCTTGGTTGATTTATTTGCTACTTTATTTCCTTATGAAATTTTTTGAAGTTATCACTTCCTTGAATAATGGTATTGCATAGACTATTGCTTCATTCTCTTCCTCCAACTCTAGGTCGAGCACGAGTGTAATTAATTTCTTTACACCTCCTCTAGCTACTTTTGGGACTAAGTACGTGGTGTTCGACTATCCTCTAATTTATACCAAAATATCCTTGAATCTTGGGTAGTATTCGAGTTCCTTTAGTTCTCCTCCCACTCTCTACATATGTCACATTTTCATGAATTTGAGCACTAGATGAATGTGTAGAATCAATGGAAAATTCCTTTGAATTTTTTTGTGTACTCTCCATCTATTTCATGTTGATTTCATCAACTTCATCAATTTCGCAAACATGTATTGTGTGGTGAGGTTGTTGGTTCTACCCTTCTAGTTTGAGGCAAAGAATTAAAAGTTCCACATGGTTGAAGTGTTCAGTTCTAGCCTCTTTGACTAGGAAAACCATCGACATGGCCACCCCAATCAAGATTGATGGGTACCTTTTTTCTTTTCTCATTTCTTAGTATTCCTCGCAGTTAACCTTTTGAATGTTAATAATGTGATCAAACCAATTATAGATAATTCTTCCCTTGACTATGTGCCCAATTGCTTCTAGTGTATTTAATTTTATATCAAATGCCCAACTAGAGCTAGTCAAGTAGAGATAAAATATTATGTAGGTCCGTTTGACCCGATACTCCTTGTCTTGGCTTGTGACCAATCCCTTTTAGTTATTTTCAATGGTTCCCCTGGTAAACTTCTCAATCTAGCTGAGTGAATTGGTTTTCTTTGGAATGCTTTCTCCCATACTCAGTAACCCTGTAATTCATCAAATCAGGTTTTAGGTGATTCCAATTAGTTCATCTAGACAAAATTTTCCCTTGTGATATTGACTCATGACGAGCTTGGCTACTTCTTATTTCAACCCGTGAAATCCATCTTTCTATGGGGCACTTAGGTACGACCATTTTTTTTCCTTTTTGATGATGAGTGTTTCATCCCTCCATTTCTCTCTGACTTATTCCCACTTCTTATAGTTCTACCATTGCTTACCACGGTCTATTTATTCTATTTTAGCTTGAAAATCTTGTCCATTCTTTATTCTAACTCAATCATAGGCTACTTGTCCTACCTTCTCTCGGTTTCAGGCTCAAGTGTCCTAGATCTAGGTGTTGTTAATGCCGGTGGGACAACTCCTCTCATTTTAGGAAACATAATTGTAGTTATGTTAACTTCAAAGATTTCACTCAAATATGCTTGATTGCGATCTAATATTTCTTTCTTCATTTCAATCTTCTTTTCTCTTTCACATTTAATGATTTTAACATCTTCCCCATCTCTATTTATAGTCTATTTTCCCATATGGATGCACTAGTTTCTCATGTTTCTTATGTGTTCATACTAGCCATGTTTCTTATGTGTTCATACTAGCCATGTGGTTCATTGAAGTCGTGCTTAAGTGCTCTATGTAACTAGTCACCTCCCCTTCATTTGTCTCTTTTTGTCCGGTCGACTTCTATTCAAATTTCTCCTTTCATTATTTTCAACTATCTCCTTTTCACCACTAAACTTCTCTTCGACTTTGCATCTCTTTTTAGATGTACACCCAGATTTAGGTGGGCCTTCGCTGGTTGTAAGACGTTGAAAAGCTTGGAAATGTGAA
>WSFP011456721.1:0-19251 GCA_009831015.1 Picea engelmannii | reverse complement strand
ACATGTACTATCCATATAGAATAGTATTATCTGAAAATATATCATAACTCATACCGTTACCCATCAAACAAACTTGGGTCCATTACCCAAACCTGGGGTCTCCAACTTCTAATGGCCATAACTCTCTAACCGTGAGGAATTATTTGACGTTCCACATACCACCGAAAATGACATGACAAGCACTATCCATATAGGATATTTTCCTGGACAAATTCACTTTCCTTCATCTCATTATTCCACAATTAATCATGGGTTCTCTTACTCCACAAAGCGTCTTCCCGTGAGGGCTTTCACCATAAGGGGACCACTTTGGAGTTCATCTATATTTACTTCTTATCAACCATGAAAAAACAATAATGAGTCATATTCACATCAAACAATATTGGGTCCATTACCCAAACCTTTGTGCTATGGGGCTTTCTTCAAGGGTTGACATCAATGACAACCAACCTTAATCAACAAAACCAATGTCTTAGTTCCTTCATCTCACCATCTGAGGCATGCTAGGATGAATTCTACATCCCCCCCTACTATTCCACATAGGACCCCCCGAGGAGAATGTCTCATGATGTTTCCTCAAACATCAACACTCCCTCTAGAGTTGGAGGTGACTCCTCCTCTATCTCTGCTCTCTCGAACACTGAAGGTATCTCTTCCTCTTTCTCTGGTGGTAACTCAATCTATGCTCATTATGGATGTAATACAACCTCCTCTAGTCATATCTATCACCATATTTTTGCTATAGTCGGTCTTGACTAGTTGTATCCATGATCACTGGAACCGTCTCTATTATTTGGCATGGTCCCATCCTGGGAGGTACATTGCTCCTAGAGAATTCTTGTCTCTGAGCATCATATTTGGCAATGTATCTCTTTTATATCATGTTGGAAGGTATTTCCCTCCATGTATTCCTCATACGACCTTCATTATGGCTCTTTCTCATAGCTATTACCTGTGACCTTTTCGGAACAAGAAACAAGAAATAAGAACAACAAAAAGCATCTCCTAGAGGAGATCAATTTATCTTGTGCAAAACTATATTCAGTGACCCTCCAAATGGTATGACCAACACACATCCATCATATACTTGATGGAATATGGCTATGAACACACATTGATCATATACTCGATGTCATATGACTAACCATGTTGATTTTCTAGTGTTAAATTAGACAAGCACAATTTTTTGCAAATGGTAATTACTTCCAATGATATACAATATTACTTTAGTAAATTATAGAACATCACTAAGTAACTCGAAAAATTTCAACTTCTTAGAAAATTCGGTCTCTTCTTTAGATTACTTCCCACATGTGAGAGAGAAAAAATATGTGTGTCTATTGTTGTGTCTTTCAAGTGTATTTTTATAGTAATATTAAATTGATACAAAAAGACACGTTTCTTTGAAATTTAAATTTAAAATTAAATTAAATTTATTTCTTATAAATATTTGGAGAATACCTCCCGTAACTAACCAAAGATTAATTTGGTTATAATCCATCCACATAGTATTTGAATTTGTTAAATTGTTCCTCCGAAATTCATGTGATTCTTTGCATAAATATAGGTAGAAGTAAATATGCAGTACATTCCTCATATTTAGGTAATTAGACATTTTTACTAGCAATTACTATCCACCACAATTTATGGAATCCTTTCTATAATTTAGGTAGGAGTAAAAAGTAAATATGTTTTAAATAGATATTGTAACAACCCCATAAATTTAACACTCCCAACATTTTACTCTACTCTCATTTTCATGGGCCCTCCTGTGAAGGAGTCAATCCCAGTCCCACTCTGATACCATGTTGTTTTTCTTCATATGAGATATGATCGATATATTATTACAATGATGAGTGTCCCATATATAGGTAACATATGGTGACCATCCATGAAAGGATGCATCCCTTGCATAATCAATAACTATTTATTATTATCATTTACTTATTATATATAATATTTAATAATCAATAATTATATTATTAATTATTAATTTAAGAGAATGTCTTTCTGATGTTGTCCAAACATCAACAAGGGAATCCAACAAGATTCCCCGCTATGCCATTTTACATATATTTTGTGCAATGTGGTGTGGTCGGTTCTATGCAACACACCTCTTTGTTAAAAATTTACTGAAAAACCAGGCAATGCGATTTTTATATGCAAAATACTGATACTCTATGTTCCTTGGAGCACTGCCATATTTTTAGCAATGAATTGTCTTTTATGATGCATTGGTAATGGACGTGTTTTAGAAGACACACCACTATGATAAATTTTTAAATATTTATCTTGGTGCCACAATGTTAACAACACCAGTGTATTTTGTTGAATTGAACACAACAACATTCCATTTTTCTAACTTTGTGTGCATTTTTACCGGTGCGTTTGTTTTAGAACACATTGGTAACGAGGCATCCCATAAGACGAAATGCTATAATAAATCATTATATATTTTTCTTAATGTGCTGTAGTACAAAACACTGATGTGTTTTATGGGATTTGACAAACCGATGCACCATTTGTCTTTGAGAAAGAGGCTTTTTGTTAATCGTTGTGTTGTGTTTTATAATGCACCATTTATGAGGCATTCTAAAAAACACACTGCTATGTTAATTTTTTGACATTTTAGCGATGTCGTTCCATGAATGGAACTGGTGCATTTATTTATCATATATGCACTAGGTGCAGGGATTCCTATAAATTCACAAGACACACTGATTTCTGGGGCGAGTCAAATCGTTTAAATGCAACGCAAGGAATAAAAAAAAATACGAAAAAGACTAAATTTCAAATTTTAATGCAATGAAAATGAAAATAAAAAGTTAATAAGAAATTTACCTGGTGTCTTCTCTCCCAACGATGCATGGTTGCACCATAGAGAAGAAATGAAAATTTGTAGTATTTTCCAAAATTTGGAACTGTGTGGAATCTATTGGTGGAACTATCGAACCAAGTATAGAACACTGCAAATGGGGCGATATTGGAAGGAGAGTAAGAATTGGTTCTTGTCAGAGTGGTTGTAAGAACATAATGAGGTGCAACAATGAAAAATGGTGTGGTAAGTTTTTCTTATTTTACCGTTCTTCGGTGCATCCAACAATTGTATGCATCAGAGTGTCACGTTTAGAGTGGAGCATTGTTTTGTATTTTATTTTGTGTATAGAGGATAATGGTGCATATTACTATATTAAAACCAGGGAATTATTTTTATGTGAGAATTGATGCACCCTTATCCAATAAAAGAACCGAATAAAAAAAAATCCACTAAAACCTCTAGTTTCCTTCCTTTGCTAACAAACTCTGCTATAAACAGAGAAGGGAAATTTTTTTCGAGGAGGTTTTGTAAAAACCTCCAACAATAGGGTGATACATTGGGGTGTCATATATGCGTGTACCAAGTCACTTTCTTTAATTCTTGTACTTTTTTTTTTATAGAGGATAACAATGTGCCTTAATTTTCAAGCACCTAGGTGCTTGTATTGTGTGCACACTGGTGCATATTTACCTAAGAGGGGCATCACTAAAAAAAACTTTTGTAAAAAATTCGGTCACCTGCCTCTTATAATAACCTCTAATACAAATAGGGAAGGGATAATATTTTCAGGGAGGTTCCATAAAAACTTCCACTACAAGGTGTTCTCCTTATAGTGTGATTAAGTTCTACTTGGAGCTTACAAGTAGCCATATTCAAAATTTCTTAGGTGACCTTACATTCCATAAAGAGGTGACATGATGATTCTTCAATAGGTTCACATAATATTCACTTGGAAGGTATTTGTATGCCTCTCTTAAATATAGTATCTCTCATGAGAATCTTGTTTTGAATTAACAGTTGATAAGAAAAGTTCTTTTAGAATCTTGTCCCCTTCCTAGGCTATTTTCCATAAAGGGAAACTACTAAGTGTAGATTTTGTTGAGACAACAACTAGGATTTACACCCTAATTATTTGAATATAGTCCTCTTTAAGTATTCATGATTAATCATTCCTTATTTCTTGATTAAGCAAAGTGACTCCCTTGATCCAATTAAGAACCACAAGCCATGAATATTGTAGCTCCTAAGGGGAACAAGGATTGATCCATGAGATCCACATCTTTTATATCAAGATATGAGCTCTAGAAATATAATTCATTTGTGAAATGTATTCCATGAGATTGTAACCATGGTCATAGTCTACCGAATATGGAATCTTGGGTTGAGGGGGGTTTCTCAAAATAATATTGTTCTAGAGAAATATCACTTTCTCCTAATTTTTGGGTATCAATGAGAGATATTTTTGGATTAATGGAGCAATAAACTTGAATAATTTCCATATTTAGAATCCCTTGATAGTGGAAATTGAAATGTTGAGGCATGTTTTCATTTGCATCACAAGGAATTACTTTCGATGGATCACCTTTTTCTACCATGTTGAGGCATTGGTGATGAAGTGTCATACAATTGATTCTCCTATGGGTTTATTAGTAAACATTGGTTCCCTCCTTACTAAATCTTCCTCTATAAAAAGGATTTCAAACAATTCTCCAATTGACGTAGTATTTTTTTATGTTATTATGTTTCCCCCATCTCCAATGAAATCCTCTTATCATCTTATTTATCTCTTGAATAATTATAGCTAGGGAAAAAAAGTAGATAAAATAAAAATAGGTAAATATGAGAGAAAATAATCTCTTATGCGAATTACGCCATTGTATTCCCCAAGGAATAATACTAGAGTTGATTTCTAAATATGCATTGTACAATTTAAGTCATTTTGAGAGTGAAGCACAAGTGGAATACTTAGATGCTTAAATCTTTTAAATTTAAATCTAGGTAGAATGTGAACACTCTTGAATTTTGATCCAAGGCATTGTCATGCACATTCCATCCATATATTTTACTCTTTCCTTTGTTCAACCCTCTCGAATATTATAGAAGGGAAAATAGGATTTCTTTGAACCTCTTCAAAATATTGAAAAATGATCCTCTAACCAATATCTTGTCATAAAATAGCAATAAATGATTAAGAGGTCTCCCAACCTATCTATGAAAATACCTAGGAGAACATAATTTAGTTTAGCTATTTCTAAAGAGAACCTTAGAGATTTAGCCATAAGAATATAGAGGGACAACGAAAGGGGAACCCCTAGTTGGTTTCTCATGTCAGTGTGAATAAATACAATGATCTTCCTTTTACTTATATGGCCATCCACATACTTCCCGTGCACTTTTTTCCATTTAAAAAATCACTTAAAAAAACACATTGTATGACCTCAAATAGAAATTGGTGTTGATCTTGATCAAAGGCATTGGAGATATCCTTCTTGATGAGCATAGAATTTTTAGTAGAAATCTTGCTGGAGTGAATTGATTCTTAGACTATAGTGATGTTTTTGAGAGATCAATATTCCCTTTACATAACCTTCTTTCTCCCTAGAGATAATCTTAGGGAAAAGCAAGTGAAATATGTTTGTAGTGAACTTCATCATAATCTTGTAAGAGACATTGTAGAGAGAAATGAGGCAAGAATACTAGAAGACATTGGGTTTATCTCCTTTAGGATTACTACAAAAAATGTGGACTTGATTCTATTGCCTAATTTAATTTTTACCTTAAGTGTTCCATCATATTCCTAATTAACCAAAATACCCAATAGAAGTGAGAACATAATTTATCTGAATTGGATCCAAAAATAAACAATGAATGGAATGAGATTTGGATCAAGACAAGAAATTGGTAAATTGAGAGTTGAACAATGCAGTTCAAGCACCAAAGCATAATAAGACAAGAATGAATGGAATGTTGAAGTGGAACATTGCTAGTAGAGAATGAAGTGGGAGAGAATAACATGGAGAATTGGAAATGAAGGGACAAGGACACTTGGCCTTCCAACAACCCATACAATCCCAATGCTACTTATGTTCTTCAACAAATCAATTATGAAGTGGTTCTACTAGTGGAGTAGGATAGGATGCTAAACAACAATCTTTGATAATTTTCTAACTGGATGAGACAACCACAAATCTACATTGTAACTCTTCATGTGTCTAGAATAAAGACCAAGAGATCCAGTTGAATGTTTCTTTTCCCATTTGTGTTTCTACAATAAAATATTTGTGTTCATTGAGTGAATGATGTGTTTTTGCATTGTCCTATTTTAATTATCACATTTTGGTATTGTTAAGTACTTGTAGTGAGTAGAGAGGTCATACACTATCTAGAATTATCTTCACAAATCTTCTCTTTTGCACACAACACTAGTTTCTCTAAACTATTCAATTTATTTCTAGAGAAGATCAATGGTCCATGAATTAGATTTTTTACTCCTTAGTTCCTAATTACATCCCTTGTATTTAGCACTACATTTCTTCTCGGAATTTTGATTGAGGGAATCAAGGGCACCCTCTAATACTATCATATTGTCCCTTAGTGAGCTCAAATACACTCCCATACACCTGCATGCATACTCCATTCCTTTGGAGAATTACTTGACTAGCATTGAGTGATGAATTTATTTAGAACAAAACATTCCTAGATAGGGAATCTCATTTCCTTCCTTGTGTTCATACATAGTATTAATCTATAGACACCCACAAACGCATGGTGAGACATAGTTCTGAGTTGGTATTACCTTATAATGTTATGCAAAAAACACCTAAATAGCATAAAAAGAGAAAGAGAAGTAACTCCATGCACTGAGAATGAGGGAGAATAATGAATGTGAAGCCTCTTCAAGGGGGCAACCTCATTTTACAATAGAAAAAATGTACAAGAGAGATTATTTATAAAACTAGGTTTCCTTGGTATATATAGGAAATAAATGGTACAATTACAATTAAAGGGTCTAGTTGACAACACTAATATAAAAATAGAAATGTAAAATTCAATATCTAGGGCTTAACATGGGGATTTATCTAAGGATTAACATGCCCATCCCCTTGAATCAAGTGTTTCCTTCAACACTTTATTAGTTGCAGATATTTCTACATGAAGAACTCATCTTCCCATGTCATCTCTTCTACTGGTAGGTTATTCCACTTGATGAGGTACTCAGTAATTTTTCGATCCTTGTTTCAATGATTTTTTCTAGTTCTATTATGATTTCCCCTTCTTCCTTAATCTCTAGTAAAATAATTTGAACTGGGATCTTGTCATATATTACCTTGTTTAGGAAAAAAACATGGAATATTAGATGTTACAAGTGAATATGGAGGCAAATCCAATTTGCAAACCATACTTCCAATCCTCTGCAACACTTTATAGGGACCATATTACTTGGGTGGTAATTTATTGTCCTTCTTTTTTTTCTCGAGGTGCATATGCTTGTATGGTTGTAGCCTCAAAAATATACAATCCATTGCTTTAAATTTCCTTTCACTGCGATGTTTATCTGCTTGTTGTTTCATCGTATTTTTTTTTTTGTAAGCAAGTTTCCCTTCAATTGTTTGAGAACCCCTTGTTGGTGGTCTATGCAGTCCTCCACTAATTGAACCTTCACTTTCCATCTTAAGGGTGATATGATGGATGGAGAATGACAACCATAAAGTTCCATAAATGGGGCAATTTTTATGAAGTATGGAAGGACATGGTGTACCACCATTCTTCTAAGGGAAATCACTTGACCCATTGTGTCTATTTATTATATGCAAACCAACAAATATATCAATTTATGAATTTATTCACAATCTCAATTTTCCCATCAGATTGAGGATGATAAGAGGATCTGTGAACCAATTGAGTTGGATAGACAAAAAAATAATTTAATCCAAAAATTACTAGTGAAAAATGGATACTTGTCACTTACAATATTATTGGGGATTCCATGTAGATTTTCAATTGTTTCCATGAATGCTGTAGCTGCCATACTTTCTTTAAAAGGATGAGAAAGAGAGAAAAATGGGAATATTTTTTGAGTTGATCCACCACTACCATGATGACATTGTTTTCTATGAACTTAGGTATACCTATAATAAAATTAGTTTAGACCTTTTCCCAATGTTGAATTGGTATGGATAATGTTTGTACGAGACCCAGAGTCTTGATTGTCTCTCCCTTATTCTATTGGAAATCCAAACATTCAACCACAAAATTTTGAAGCTCAGTTTTAAGAACTTCCAAGAAAAAATCCTTTTTGATCATGTGGTAAGTTTTAAGGAACCTTGAATGTCCTCCTATAGGAGAAGTATGCAATTCCAAAAGGACCTTCTACTTGATATGGGAATCATTACATAAATATATGCAATCCTAATACCACAATGAATCATTCTTCCACATACATTTATCTAATTCACTTGGGTCCTATCGTATTTGTTGAATTATATTGCATATCCTCTGATCTTGCTTCCATTCTATCCTTACTTCTTCCACCAATCAGAGTGCAGAATGGAAATAATACAAAGTAATCCTTTTGTGACTTCTTCTTTCCTAGAAAGTGCATCTTCCACCACATTTTGTTTTCTTTCTTTGTAGATAATTTCAAAGTCACAACCTAGCATATTTGTAACCCATTTTGTTTTCTCTTATGAATATAATTGTTTTTCCAGGAAGTACTTCAAAATATCATGATCTATTTTTACCTTGAAGTGTCTTGTTATTAGGTATGGGCACCATTTCTTTACTACATGCAATATGTCCAACATTTCCTTTTCATAAATCAGTTTGAGTAAGTTATTTCCTTTAAGTTGTTGGATTTAAAATGCAAGGGGTATTCCTTCTTGCATCAAAATTGCACCAATGGCATTCCTTAGGGCATCACAGTCCACAATAAAGGTTTTTGTGAAGTTCAAGACTAGATTTGTACACATGGCCTCATGTTTTTAAAAATCTTTGGTTTCTTCTTGAGTCCAATAAAATTCCTCCTTTTTTAATAATGTTGTTAGAGATGTTGGTATTTGACCACAATTCTTGACGAACTTGTGGTAATATCCCATCAATCATAAGAATCCTCTAAGATTCTTTAAGGTTTTGAGAATTGGCCATTCCATCATAGCTTTAATTTTGTTAGGATCCAGTTTGACACATTCATGAGATACAATATGAACCAAATATTCCACTTCCTCAACCACAAAGGCACACTTGGAAGGATTTGCATATAGATGTTTCTCTTCCAATAGTTTTAAGACCATGTCAACATGTTGTACATGATCTTCCAAAGACTTGTAGTAGATTAGTATACCATCATAAAATATTAACACATATTTTTTTGGAGGAAGGGTTTGAAAATAGAATTCATTAAGATTTGAAATGTTGAAGGTGAATTAGTAAGGCCGGATGGCATCACTAAAAACTTATAATGACCTTCACAAGTTATAAAGGTTATTTTGGGGATGTTTTCTTGTGTCATTCTGATTTGATGATATCCAGAATATAGATACATCTTTGTAAGGAATTTTTTTCTTTTCAATTCATCTAATAGTTAATAAATGATAGGAATATGAAGATTTACCTTTAATGGTCATTGTTGGAGAGAGATTTTGGATACGTTTAAGGATATACACCAAAAGGAGGTCAAAGGGGTTAAAAAAATTAGAATATGGAACAGGATGTGTGAATAAGTGGATGCAAAGGATGCATGATGAAGTGTATGTAAAGGATGCACGACAGAGAAATGCTCAGGAGGCAGAAAACGGTTATAAACCATAGGTCTTGGGGACATTTTTTCCACTTTTGTAACGGGTTTTGGGGGACCCTTTTTCCACTTTTTGTAACATGCTTAGCCCTATTAATATGTATACATATGTAATATATGATATAGGGGGGGCATGCAAGAGTAAGAATGTGATATCATATGTAATTTGCAATTGATTTTTGGGAAAGAGAGTCGAGCAAGGGAAGAAATATGTAGTATGTCTAAGGAGTGAACTCACACTATAGAAGAAAAGATAGTTAGGGTTGGGATGATATTATTGTTGCATATTTTGTAGCACAGTTCACAGTTGTAATAATCTATGAATGAATAATATAAGAAGCTAGTCATTGTGGATGTATCCTAAGTTGGGTGAACCATGGAAATTTGTGTGTTGTGGTGTTTATATTGTTTCCCGGTTTATGTTGAATGAATGGATCATATATAATGTTGTAATGTTTCACATAGATTATAATTTATGACATGATAAATGTTAACTATGAACATTTTTCATGTAAGTAAAGGTTTTGAATGATGCCTCACTTCCCCTCAGCATTGCAAAACCTTGGTTCCTGGAGCCCCTCTAGATGCCTCGAGTGAGACTTCACTTTCTATGCATGTGATTCCAAAAGGTTTGGTGTCTAAGGGTTTTGTTGATATTTGACTAATTAACCCTAGGTCTTCCCCCTACATGCCAAAAAATGGTTTCATTGCTGGGATCGGGAACTGTAATTAAAGGGAATATTTTGGAGGCCAAATAGAGAAGAAATTGAAGAATGGCTGGAGAGAAAACAACGAATCTTTTCCATAGAACATAATAGAAAACCTAGTTTGAGAAACGAACAATGGTTACAAAGGTGTGTTTTCATAGATCTGCATGAAATTTTCTTTGGTGATTTTTTTTATTATTTTGACTGAATAGTTAGGAAGGTTAGTGGAGAATGTTGGGAGATATAGGGTTGAATCTCTGAGAAACTGGACTCCTGAACTGATCCAAAAACTTAATACAATAAGCAATAAGGCTTCTTGCATAGTATATTTATGGTTGAACAATATACTTGGGGGTTATATTATAGAATTTGCAGTAGATTGTACCCAGTATTACAACATAGCGGAGAGGGAATTTTTGAAAGGTCCGCATGAAATATATTTGAATGCATTATCTACTTGGATAAATATGTTACCATGTGAAAATAATTTCATGAAAATGGAGTCTGATAACTAAGCACCTTCATGCACCACTACAACAAATCCCTATTATTAACTCCCTTTTTAACTCCCCCTTTTTCTTCCACAGGTTGTTTTAATGTATTTTTATCCTATTTTTTGCTAAAGTCGACTCTATTTATCAAGAGGGTGCTATTTAAGGAGCTATTTACACCGAGAAACACAAGTGAGCACTAAACTAGGCGCTATTAGCACCTAGTTTAGCACCCTATTTAGCGCCCTAGTTAGCACCTAATTTATCTCCCTATTTAGCTCCCAGTTTAGCTCCTAGTTTAGCTCCCAGTTTAGCTTCTAGTTTAGCTTCTAGTTTAGCTCCCAGTTTAGCTTCCAGTTTATCTTTCAGATTAGCTTCCTTTTTATCTTCTAGTTTGGCTTCCAATTTAACTCCCAATGTGCCTAAATAGTAATTTTGTTGATTTTGGGGGGGTTAAGTGGATAGGGGCTTTGGGGATTACGTTATTTAGGGATTTTAGGTATAGGGATTAAGGGTTAAAGGAGTAGGGGTTACCTTTTAAGGGATTAAGGGTTAAAGGATCAAGGGTTACAATTTAAGGGATTAAGGTTCAATGGCTAATGGATTTGGGGCTTAAGGGTTAGGTAGTTTAATGGTTGATTGATTAGGGATTATATATGGTCAAAGGATTAATGACATCCATCGACCCTACACATAATCATTGATATCATCCATGTCTCATTGTCATCATCCGTCATTTCCATATGTAGAATCTTTGTCACAACTGATCTCTTGAAATGCCATGGAAATTCCAATACACCCATCACAAATATTGTCTTCCACCAACCCCTCACAATGAGAAGTGAATGGGGCCAATGTTGAAATTTCTTTAGTTTGTGCATGTATGCATAAAAATTTGACATGGTTAGACTAGACACATGTGTTGATGGTATGGGAGGGTTTCAAGACTCAAGGATGTTTCATGTCCCCACATAATCTTTGAGATCGTCCATGTTTTCATCAATGTTCATAATGAACATCTCATTGTCATCATTTGTCATTTCCATCTATAGAATATTTGTTGGAACTCTCTTGAAATGTCATGGAACTTCCAATTCACCCACCAAAAATGTCATGCATTGACCCCACATAGTGAGCATTGAATGGGGCCAACGTTGAAATTTCTTCAATATGTGCCTGCATGCGTCGAAATTTGACATGGTTATACTAGACACATGCCTTGATGGTATGGGAGGGTTTCAAGACTCAAGGATGTATGATGTACCCAAATAATCTTTGATATGGTCCACATTTGAATCAACGTTCATCATGCACGTCTCATTGTCATCATTCGTCATTCCCTTATACAAAATCATTGTTAGAACTATCTTGAAATTTGACATGGAACTTCCAATAAACCCATCACAAATTTATTCCACCGAACCCACACAGTGAGCAGTGAATGGGGCCAACGTTGAAATTTTTTCAATCTGTTCCTGTATGCATTGAAATTTGACATGGTTAGACTAGATAGTTGCCTTGATGATATGGGGGGTTTCAAGACTTAAGGATGTTTGATGTCCCTGCATAATATTTGAGATCGTCCATGTTTGCATCAATGTTCAATATAATGGATGTCTCATTGTCATCATTTATTATTTCAGTCTATAGAATCTTTGTCAGAACAATCTTGAAATGCCACGTCACTTCCAATACACCCATCACCAATGTCATCTTGCATCGACCTTGCACAATGAGCAATGAATGGGCCAAATGTTGAAATTTCTTCAAACTGTGCATGTATGCATCGAAATTCGACATGGTTAGACTAGACACATGCCTTGAAGGTATGGGAGGGTTTCAATACTCAAGGATGTATGATGTCCCCACATAATCTTTGATATCATCCATGTTTTCATCAACATTCATAATGGATGTCTCATTGTCATCATTCGTCATTTCCATATGTAGAATCTTTGTTGGAACTCTCTTGAAATGTCATGGAACTTCCAATTGACCCACCACAAATATCATGCACCGACCCCACATAATGAGTAGTGAATGGGACCAACATTGGAATTTCCTCAATATGTTCCTGTATGCATTAAAATTTGACATGGTTAGACTAGACACATGCCTTGACAATATGGGAGGGTTTCAAGACTCAAGGATGTATGATGTCCCCACACAATCTTTGAGATCATCCATGTTTGCATCAACATTCATAATGGACGTCTCATTGTCATCATTCATTGTTTCCATCTATATAATCTTTTTTGGAACTCTCTTGAAATGTCATGGAACTTCCAATTCATCCACCACAAATGTCATGCATCGACCCCGCATAGTGAGAAGTGAATGGGACCAATGTTGAAATTTCTTCAATATGTGAATGTATGCATCAAAATTTGACATGGTTAGACTAGACACATGCCTTGAGATCATGGGAGGGCTTCAAGACTCAAGGATGTATATTGATGTCCCCACATAATATTTGAGATCATCCACATTTGCATCAACGTTCATCATGCACGTCTCATTATCATCATTCATCATTCCATTCTACAGAATCATTGTCAAAACTATCTTGAAATTTTACATGGAACTTCCAATACACACATCACAAATTTCTTCCACTGAACCTGCACAGTGAGCAGTGAGTGGGGAAACCAATGAAAATTTTTCAATCTATGCCCGTATGCGTCAAAATTAGACATGGTTATATTAGAAACATGACTTGATAGTATGGGAGGGTTTCAAGACTCAAGGATGTCTAATGTCCCCACATAATATTTGATATTGTCCATGTTTGCATCAACGTTCATAACAGATGTCTCATTGTCATCATTCATTGTTTCCATATGTATAATATTTTTTGGAACTCTCTTGAAATTTCATGGAACTTCCAATTCACCCACCACAAACGGCATGCACCAACCCCACATAGTGAGCAGTGAATGGGGCCAACATTTAAATTATTCAATATGTGCATGTATGCATCGAAATATGACATGGTTAGACTAGACACATGCCTTGGCAGTGTGGAAGGGTTTCAAGACTCAAGGATGTATATGGATGTCCCCACATAATATTTGATTTCATCCACATTTGCATCAATTTTCATCATGCGCGTATCATTTCCATCATTAATTAGAATCGTTGTTGGAAATCTATTGAAATTTGGCTTGGAACTTCCAATACACCCATCACAAATTTCTTCCACTGAACCTGCACAGTGAGGAGTGAGTGGGGCCAACGTTGAAAATTTTCAATTTGTGTTCATATGTGTCAAAATTTGACATGGTTAGATTAGAAACACGCCTTGATAGTATGGGAGAGTTTCAAGACTTAAGGATGTTTGTTGTCCCTGCATAATATTTGAGATCGTCCATGTTTGCATCAACGTTCAATATAATGGATGTCTCATTGTCATCATTTGTCATTTCCATATATAGAATATTTTTTTGGAACTCACTTGAAATGGCATGGCACTTCCAATGCACCCATCACAAATGTCATCTTGCATCGACATTGGACAGTGAGAAGTGAATGGGGCCAACGTTGAAATTTCTTCAAATCATGCCAATATGCATCGAAATTTGACATGGTTAGACTAGAGACATGCCTTGATGGTATGTGAGGGTTTTCAAGACTTACGGATGGTTTTGAAATTCCACATTTGCATCAACGTTCATCATAAACGTATAATTTTCAATGTTCGACATTCCCTTCTATAGAATCGTTGTCGGAACTATCTTGAAATTTGACATGGAACTTCCAATACACCCATCATAAATGTCATGCATCGACCCCACATAGTGAGTAGTGAATGGAGCCAACGTTGAAATTTCTTCAATCTGTGCATGTATGCGTCAAAATTTGACATGGTTAGATTAGACACATGTCTTGATGATATGGGAGGGTTTCGAGACTTAAGGATGTATATTGATGTCCCCACATAATCTTTGATATCATCCACATTTGCATCAATGTTCATCATGCACGTCTCATTGTCATCATTCGTCATTCCCTTCTATAGAATCGTTGTTAGAACTATCTTGAAATTTGACATGGAACTTCCAATACACCCATCGAAATTGTCATGTGAATGGGGCTAACGTTGAAATTTCTTCAATCTGTGCATGTATTCATCAAAATTTGATATGGTTAAATCAGACACATGCCTTGATGATATGGGAGGGTTTTGAGACTTAAGGATGTATATTGATGTCCCCACATAATATTTGAGATCATCTACATTTGCATCAACTTTCATCATGAACGTCACATTGTCATCATTTGTCATTCCATTCTATAAAAAAATTGTCAGAACTATCTTGAAATTTGACATGGAACTTCCAATACACCCATCACAAATGTCATGCACCGACCCCACATAGTGAACAATGAATGGGGACAACATTGAAATTTCTTCAATCTGTACTTGTATGTGTCAAAATTTGACATGGTTAGATTATACACATGCCTTGACAATATGGTATTGTTTCAATACTCAAGTATGTTTGATTTCCCGACATAATCTTTGAGATCATCCATTTTTGCATCGATCTTCATTGTCATCAATATTCATCATTCCCTTCTATAGAATATTTTTCAGAACTCTCTTTAAATGTCTTGGAACTTCCAATATGCCCATCACCAATGTCATCCACTGACCTCACACATTGAGCATTGAATGGGGCCAATGTTGAATTTTCTTCAAAATGTGACTGTATGCATTGTAATTTTACATGTTTACACTAGGCACATGACTTGATGGTATGGGAGGTTTTTAATACTTAGAGACATCATTCTCTTCATCATTTACATCATCATGGTTGTCATTTCCATCATCATATTCATCATGATCCAATTTCTCCATCCATGCCAACAAAGATCAAACCTAACATACCCATCTTTACAACAAAACCTAATGATTAATAAACCATTATTCTATTAATTTGAGACAACCCAAAATAATTTTATAGGGTCCAACATGCAAGTGGTTTAATTGTTAATGGGTTAGGTATTATATCAGGTGAAGGTATTAATGATATCAATTGAACCTACATGGTTACCAGTGAATGAGACCAACATTGAAATTTCTCCAAGTTGTGTCTGTATACATCGAAATTTGACATGGTTATACTAGGCACATGTTGCTTGATGGTATGGGAAGATTTCAAGACTCAAGGATGTCCGATGTCCCCAAAAAATCCTCAAGATCATCCATGTTTCAAGGGGTTAGGGGTTAGATGGTATAAAGGTTAAGGAATTAGGTTTAGGCTTTGTGAAATATTTCAATTTGTTTTAAAATATAAATTAATAAATAAAATTTGGATACATTAATTAGCCCAATTTTCTGAATTTACATTTATTTACATATACAATATATTTACTTGTATTTTTTAACAATTTCTAGTAAATGACCACTAACCATGGTAACTCTTATATAAGTAATCCTATTTTTTTTTGCCAACAATTCATAGAAAAGATTGAACACTTTAAGGATATTTCCAAAAGTAATTTGTATCGCCAGAAATAATACTGAAGAATTTCATGAAAGTTTGGGCCATAATAATCAATGTCATTTTAAAAACTGAATTACAAATAATTTTGAAAATTTAGAAGTCTTGGTCATTAACATTATTGTCTGCAACAATGTTATCTAGTTTATTATTGTCAATGTTCATATGTTCTTTCAAGTATTTAATATTATCATCATCCTCTTCTTGATCTGCATCATCTTCATCGTCATTGAAATTTGATTGTAGACCATCTATATTGTTACCAGATGTATAATTTGGATCATCATTTTCTATACCATCCATATTGTTGTCTTCCATAAAATCATCTAACTCTGGATTGTTGTCTCCTTGTGTCTGAACATAACCATCTTCAACATCATCATGGATGTTAATTTCTTCGATGTTATGTAATTCATCTCTCTCATTTTGTTGGACATCATTGTTTTGCTCAATATACACTAATGCATCGTCAAATACATGCCTTAATCATGGATCATAATGTATGACAAATATCCATTTCGGGCCCAAAATATCTTCATATAAAAATACCTGCACATGAATGACATACATATATTAGAAATATCTTATAACACTTATTTTTATTAATAAATACATATATTATCACAAAAAAATATGAATCAATAGATTAATGATTTCTATTGCTTCTTATTTGAGTTAAAGAAATACTTGCTCACAATGAATTGGTAGAACATAATGCTCCTTATCCTCCGATAGGAACCTCGAGGAATCTATAGAAAACACTCCACTATGGGTATCATGTCTTCGTTTCCTCCCAAATGCTTCATACCATCTACACTTAAAGATACAACATTTAAAAGAGCAGTTTTCCAACTCAATAATTTCTTGGATTTTTCCAACATATTGTAGATTCCATTCAATAATATTCTTATCTTTTGAGCTTGCTCGACTCGATTGCTTAAAATCAACAATGATTCCACAATCAAAGGATCGTCTCTTTACATCTACACTTTCTACATGATAATGTCGTCCATATGCCCACATTATAGGACATTTCCTTGCCCGTGAAAGACCATTTATTTCAGTGAAAACAAATATAATGATGAATATTAAAATAGTTAATAGTGTCAAAACTGTAAGGAAACAACATTTTGTAAAATTCCAACTATACATTTTTTTCACATCCTCTACGCATGTTGATTTCATCGTCTATTATATTTGAATCTATACATGCATCTTCTATTTTATTTTGAATTTTTTTAGTAACCCATTCTAGAGTGCAATGTTTTCCCCATTCCCCAAGAAGATCACTAGGAAGTGGAGTGTTCCTTGGGTTGGATCTCTTAAACTGTCTCCTTTCTTCTAACACTTCTTCTCTCTTTTTATCATGCAAATCAATCCATTTGTTCATAAATCCCATGTGGTACATAATGAACTTGTTGAGTATTGCGCTTTCATCTACGCCTATTACATTTCAACATGTTTATTTCAAACTCCAAATGTTATTCAGTTAATTTGAAAAATAAATTACAGAGCATATTAATGATTGCAAGGAAAACAATGACATTAATGATCATGAATTTAATTACTAATTTCTACTTGAACACCATTATATTGTCTTTTTTCTCCATCAATAATATTTGATGCTCATTCTTCATCCCAAAAGCGTGGCCCATCTTCAAAATCATTACCAAGGAATTCACATAGGAAGAAAAATGCTTCATTCAATACATACCCTTCATCCATAGAACCCTCTAGATGTGCCTTTTATCAGACATATATTTTTAGAGTTTTCATATACCTTTCAAAGAAAAACATACACCTTGTTGATACGACACCTACCAATTCAATGTCATCGACTAGGTGTATAAGTAAATGGACTTGTTGGTCCATGAAACTTGTAGGGAGGTCCTTCTCAAATACACTTACAATTTATGCAATTTCCTTATTCCATTTTGGTACTTCACATTCATGGATCTCCTTGGAGGTTACCCACCTATTATAAGAATAGTAAATTAGTATGAACCTTTAGTGAAAAATTAAAATGGAATATAATATCTCCATGTCTCTTACACATGAACGTTTCATACCACATACCTTGTAAATGTTGACAATCGACTTATGGCATTCCTTAAGTCAATGGTAAGACATGAATCCCCCCTAATTTCCAATGACATGATATGATATCAAACACATTCATCAGAGGTCATTAGTAATTTTTCACACAACAAAATATCAAAATATATTTAGTACTAAATCAATGTTACCGGTAAAACTTAAATGATGATATATAATACCTTCAGAAAATTATGAAAATCATGTGTTTTAAATACTTTGATATGTCCATCAACTGTAAAATATGCATCCAATGATGACCCATAGCCAGTAGGTGTCCTTATTGAACATATGGCATTTTTTAGTTGGTCTAGCTCTCTTTTTTTCAAAATCCATGGAGCTTCTACATATGTTTCATTTTCCCTATTTGGCCACAAATGTCTTCTATCAAATTTGGTATGTGAAAAAGCAATATCTCTCCTCGAAGATAAGGTGTCCTTATATTTTCTTGATATATGTCAAAATATAGAATCTGGGACATTTTTGAAGATGTGCATAAGATCTAATAGGTGATATATTAATAGATCCTTCCAATAAGGGAGCTCATAAAATATGGATTTCCTTTTCATTCCTTCTGGTATATTAAATACAATATGTTTTGGTTCTTCAATTGAATCACCCCGATCAAAAAAATCCTCCCAACCTTTAAATTCAACATCTGCATACTTCTTAATCCAATCACCTAGACCCATAATCATTGGAGGGCCTCTATTTTCAACGTTTCCATCAAATTGATTCTTTAGAAGATTTCTAAACTTATGATCTGTTGGTAGAAAAACCTTGTTGTTTGCGTAAACAAATTTATGTAGATATTTAGAATACCTCCCTTGAAATTGATCTG
>WSFP011456720.1:0-19251 GCA_009831015.1 Picea engelmannii | reverse complement strand
TTTCCAATCGCTTCAGAAAATGGCTAAAATTGAAAGGCTGAAACGAGAAACTCATGAACTAATCAGTAGTACATTAAGGAAATAGATAGAATTAGTGGCACCTTTGAGTAATCGAATTCTCGGGAGGAACCGCAAAAATGGAGCCATTAGCCGTTGTTGTAATTGGGCCATAGGCCATGAATGGAAAAATCAGAAGCAGGCTTTCCTGTGCGAGGGTAACAGCATCCTCTACGTCGTATCACAGTATGAACCTGGCCACTATATTTACAAGCAATTAATTTCTATTGACGGACACAGGAAGAAAAGGACGCTGAAAATGAATGTGACATTCAGAATCACCTCTTGAAAATGATTAACAGGTATAATTAATAAATACCTGTTGACCTAAATAATAAAAATTAAAAGATCTTGCAATGGCAGCAATGGAACAGCACTAAAAAATGATTGAGCACTAAAACCAGGGACTTCGGACAATCTAATGCTATTACTATGAAAGAAAACTAAGCACAGTTGAGCATGAAAAGAACATGAAAGTTATTTTATAGAATTCATATGATATTGGTAATTGGGTGTAGTTGGGATGGTTGAGAGGAATTATTGTTATCCTTCTAGTGGAGGTTCAATTCACATAATGACATGAATAAAGCTTAGAATCAATATGTTGTAATGACTTCGAGACTATATGTATTGGAAAGTTGTTTTTGATTCAAAATTGAACAACAAAACAACTGCTATTTCCTGGAAAAAAATAATTCCCTTTTTTATAAAATTCATATGAAACCAAATATTAACAAGTAAATTGAAACTGGTTGGAGGGAAAACTAACCCTCCATTAATCACAACCAGCCCATTGTTAATGTACTGGAAAATTATTTTGGACTGAAAACTAACCATCCATTAATCACAACCAGTCCATTGTTAATGTATTGAAAAGTTGTTTTTGATTCAAAATTGAACAGCAAAACAACTGCTATTTCCTGGAAAAAGATGTTTTATAATATTCATATGACACCAAACATTAAGAAATAAATTGAAACTGGTTGGAAGGAAGGCTAACCATCCATTAATTACAACCAGTCCACTGTTACATTCCCAATAAACTGTTAAGCTGCCAATAATTACCCACGATGTCTAATTTAATAAATGCGAAGAACCTTTCATTAATCACAACCAGTCCACTGTTACATTCCAAACTGTTAACCTGCCCTTAATTACCCACAAACCATGCTGGTTATAATTGATATACATAATCTCTCACCGCTACAAGGCCCGAGATACATGGGTGGTGTGCTCACAATGTTTGCAGGTTTGCATTAGAAACATGGAAACCAATCCAATTCACGTTTCCCCCTGATGTTACAAGATAGCAGATTGAAAAGCAATCTGAATATATAATGTAAAGGGCCAAGATTGGAAGAGGCCATTGTATTTTTTTCACTCTGAGCTTAGGAAGATATCATTAAATATTGGTCGAAATCAAAGGAGAAACTGCGTTCTCGAGATATTGGTCTTCCGCTACATCTCGGCTGGTGGTATTGGCATTTTCAAGAAAGCAATCGAACTAACAGCTGATTACGAAATCTCTCTGTTTTTTTTTATTGGCATTTTCAAAAAGAAATCGAACTCTCAGCGGATTACGAAGAAAGCAATCTAACTAACAGGTAATTACGAAATCTCTTAGTTACGCCGCCCATAGGCGTCCCTATTTCGGAAGAGGGGTTCCACAATTTTGGTGTTTTTTAAAACAAATATTGAGTGGATGGATAAGATTTAATTAAACCCTAATATTCTTAATCGTCGTCCAGAAAGGAGGCTTCCGATTAAACCTTAAACTTAATCAATATCTATATTTGGATATCAAATTCTGCATGGATCTCTTTCTGAGTAGATCTGTGTATATCTATCTCTGCTGCATCACTGAACCCGTTTTGCTCAACTGTATCAATGGATCGGTGCACTCTGAATTGAGCTATCATGGATGTTGTTGAGCACTAGATCATTGCAGACTACTTTTAGCAATGTTGAACCCTAGATTGTTGTAGACTTTAGCAGTGTTTGGTAAGCACTTGCTGCTCATTATAAGTTTAATTTTGGTCCTTCATTTCATTTAAATGCGTGGTTCAAAGATATATGATTTTAGTTTTAAATGCAGGGTTAATAGAATCACTTCTGCTCATTATAAGTTTAATGAATTGGTAATCCGTTTCATTTAAATGCATGGTTCAGAGATATATGATTTTCATTATAAGTTTAATGAATTGGTCTTTCGTTTCATTTAAATGCATGGTTCAGAGATATATGATTTTAATTTTAAATGCATCGTTAATATATTACAGCTTTCATGTATTTCATATTTGTTATGGTATTCCCTTTCTTTAACTTAGAGCTATCATGCATTTAGTGTCTATTAAGGCTCTCATGTAATTTGTTTTTTATTATTATTTAATTTAGCTTTTTATTTTTCAGTAATGAAAATATATTTATATTAGTAAATATAACAGTTCTTTTCCAAAGGTTGTCTTCTAATTGACAATTTGCTTCCCTCTTATATCAATGCTGTCAACAAGACAGTCCTTCATCAAACAAAACTGGTGGTATAATTGTTGTCAACAAAACAGTCCTTCATCAAAACATTGTCTATATAATTGCTTTTACAACAGATAATGATTTGCATCTTCTTCCATTTGCATTGCTTTCTTTGACAGCTGATAATCTTTGTTGCAAACCTTGACCAAAGAAGGTGTATGGTCCTAAAAAATAATCATATTCCAGTGCTTCCATATCTCCCAGCAAATATAGCAAGGAATTTATTTCTAATATTCCATCTTTCTGATCCAGAACTGAAAACACTCAATAATCTGTCCTCCCACCCAGAATCTATTAAGTTTTAGTTCCTTTAAAATTAAGGTCCAAATATCTTTGGTGAATTGGCACTCAACAAATAAATGATTCATTGCTTCCTCATTTTCCCCACAGAGGACACATCTGCTAGGACCAATCAAACCTTTTTTTGTCAAATTTTCCCATGTGAGAATGTTTTGTTCAAACATCAGCCAACGGAATAATTTTACTTTTAAAGGTATTTGCCACTTCCAAATTTCTATGTACCAGAACTTTTGACTTCCATCCATATCCACCCACATTTGAACTTCATATGCTTGGTTTTCATTAACAGCTCCTCCTTTGGTATTCCATGACCACACTAGAGTATCCTTTTCTGTATTTAAATCAAAACCTGATCCAACTAAACCTTTAACATAAGATTCCCATTCCACTTTTAGTCCTCCCTCTAGTCCAAGAGTCTCTTCCTTTATCCAACTTAAAGAATTTGTATTATCAATATCCATTATCCTGCTTGTGCCAGAAATTTAATGCCTTGTGTCTTCAGGATACTAATTAAATTATTTGATAGTTTATAATAAGATTGTGACCCAATCATTGGATCTACTCCAATTCTAACATCTCATCCATTTCCAGTATTCCAAATAAGCCAATAAGTTATGATGGATAAAGAGGATGTTAGAGCTCTCCAACAATTTGACATACCAACCATGTTTTTCCTGCCTTCCCTGAACCATTCAACAACCGTTTTCTTTTTCAGATATTTTTTAAGGCCCACTTCATGCCATAGACCAAGAACCATTGGACACCTCCACAAGCTTTTGGCTTCCCATGATTTTCCAAAAGTGTAAATATTCTTTATACCCCACCCTCCTGACTTTTTTGGTTTAACAATTCTTTTCCAATTTATCAAATGCATACCTTTTTTTTCTTTTTTTCCTAGTCCAAAGGAAACTAAACATGCTTCTTCTAATTTAATCTAGAAGGCCTTCTGGAATCTTAGACAAAGAGAGCCAACATGTATGCTCTCAAGTACTGATTTTACCAAGGTGACACTCCCCCCTAAAGAAAGCCATCTATGGCTCCAATTCAAGATTATTTTTTAGAATTTTTTTCTCAAGCCAGCTCCAATTTGCCATTGTATATCACTTCTAGAAATAAAGACTTTTTTGGACTGAAGTCCATCCCCGTCGCTTTACAAAAAAGATCAAGTACCTCCTTAAAAAATTCCATTCTGTAAAGGTTTTGTTCCCAAATAATAGAATATCATCCACAAATAGTAAGTATGTTATTCTTATACTTTTTGCCACCAAAACCCCTTCGATTTTATTTTCTGCAACCATCTTCTGTATTGATCTACTTAATCCTTCAACAATAATTAGGAAAAGTAATGGAGATAACGGACAACCTTGTCTCAATCCTCTTGTACTATTGAAAAAATGGGAAGGGCTACCATTAATTAAAACAACAAAATTTGCAATCTAAACACACCCCATAATCCAATCTTTGCCTCTAGACTCATTCCAACCGAAAGTAAGACTAACCTTAAGAAACCCTAAGCCACCTTGTCATATGCCTTCATCATATCCAATTTAAGAACCAATGCTTTGCTATTTTTTACCTTTATACTATGTAAAGCTTCTTGTGCCACTCCAACGACATCTGTTATTTTTCTACCCTCCAGAAAGCCAAATTGATCCTTTGAAAAAGATGTTGAAAGTGAAGCTTTAATCCTGATTGCAATGATTTATGTGATAATCTTGTATGTCAAATTACAGAGTGAAATGGGTCTAAACCCCTCAAAATATTATGGCTTATCTATTTTAGAAATAAGGTATAGAAAGGTTGCATTTAGGGCTCCCGAGACCCTACCTTTCCTTCTAAACTCTTCAATCGCCTCTAATAGTTCATTGCCCAAAAGATTAAAGAAAGCCAGGAAAAATTCTACAGTCCAGCCATCCGGCCCAGGACTTTTTGAAGAAATAAAACCTTTAAGAGTTGACAGTATTTTAGGTAAAGTTACAGGATCAACAATTCTAAGACCCTCTTCCTTAGAAAATAACCTAGGATAAGCACTAATGACAACCAGTTGATTGGAGATAGTAAGATTTTCCTAGGACTTAAAGACATTCTGAAAATACCCCATGGCTTCATTTTGTAGACCTTGTGGACTAGTAACACTTGTTCCATCCTCCTTAGTAATTTCTCAGATAGCATTGACATGTTTTCTAGCATTTTTCATATGCATGAAAAAACTTAGTATTCATGTCTCCTGATGCAATCCAATTTATTCTACTTTTTTGTCTCGAGGTTTCCTCCTCCTAGGATAGGAGGAAGAGTTTTCTCTTTTCTTTTAATAAAACTAGTACTTTGTCATCCTCATTTTCAAACCCCCCTGGGTAATCAGAATAAAGAGAGTCTAAATCATATTCTAGTTGCAATAATTCCTCCTTTGCCAAGAGTTTTTTTCTCCCTTTCCCACTTAATAACCCTTGACTTAAGCATTTTTTATTTTTGAACAAGTGAGTCCATAGGATTTAATATTTTTGTCTCCAAAAGTCCATTCCAATTTGATCTTGCAAGGTTTACAAAATCTGGTTCCTCCAACCACAAAGAATTGAATTTAAACAGATAACGGTGCTTTTCCTTATCAATTTCTAAATGAAGAATCAGTGGAAAGTGATCGGAAATCTTATAATTACTCACCCATGATTTGTATTTGAGTCGGGGAAGAGAAAATTCCTCAGTTATCAGAAACCGATCTAATCTCTTAACAATGAAATCTCGTTCCCCCCTTCCATTTCTCCAGGTAGGGAAGATTTTTATAGGCTCAACATCAACCAAACCTTCATCTTGAATCAGTTGACTAAAGTAGGATTGCAATGGATCAGATCTAGCATGGGGACCCCACACTTCTCTATTAGAGATGGTAAAATTTACGTCGCCTCCCAAAATTAGGTTGTGTTCGTTGATGAACCCATCCTTCTTTATCTTATCCCAGAAAAGCTATATGTCACCATAGGGGCCATAGAAATTAACTATCTTCACTCTTTTGTTTAGATCTTTTACCAAACCTTCCAATGGAATCCCTGCAAGAGTCAGAAAAGCATTGAAGTCATCTCTTCTCGGATTCCACGTAGATAACAACCTACCCGACAAACCCATGGAATCCACCCCACATAAATTCCACGAAGGAAGGAGTTTAATAAACATCTCCCTAGCTTTGAGTGAATTGACCATTGTTTCTTGTATAAGTAGTATATCCAGATTTACCAATGCAAGAAATCTTTTGAGGGCTAAAAATTTTGGAGCACCCCCGACTCCTCTAACTTTTAAGGTTACAACAATAATTTTTTAACCCTTACCATGGATTTCTGAGCTCTAAGCACCCTCGGACCATCAATAACTAGATAACCTGAAGGACCCAAAGCCTCCCTCTCTTTTCTTAGTTTCCTAGCACTTCTCGTTTTGAGTGGCAAGAAACTTATGAGTCAGTCTGAGTAATCTCCCATGGTTTCAAAATGATCCTCTACAACCCCAATGGGACTTGATTCTAGAGCTTTATCAATAAGTGGCTCAATAGTTCAAAACGATGGATCTACAATATTACGGATAGCCCACACTTCCGGATCCTCCATAGCCTTAGACACAATATTTTGTGCAGAAGAATGTGATTCGGTCGCTCTATCTCCCAAGAAACAACAACGGGATCCCTAACCAAGAACTCAAATCCAACATCACTTCCTCCCAAATCCCCTGGGACTAACTGTAGCTTACTACACCGCAAGTTTAAAGAGTCCTCAGCTACCACATAAATATAAGTAACTCGATCCAAATCTGCGAGAGCCGGTTGGGTAGCTTTAAATCCTAAGAAATAAATACCCCCCACCCCTCGATCCACTGCAACCAATGACTCAAGCCTCAAGAGTTGAAGTGATAAACCAACATCCTCCCCATCCGAAGGAGTAACTCGAAACGCCCCACTCAAGTCCTTCTGCTAAAACATCTCCTAAATCCACCTTTTGAAATCCCTACCTAGGAGACCCACTAGACCCGACAATAGCAGCTAAGGGAGAGGAGGAACCAAAGGTTTCTTGGCGCACACCAAGAATAGTCACAACATCGGATTTCACCAGCCCGAAATCCCTTAACCAAATTAATTCGCTAGTAGACAAAGAGGAAATAAGGCTAGGGAACTATGATTTCAACTTACCAAGGAGAGATTCGAACTCGAAATCCATTGAGAGTAATGACACTGCACTTTTGAAATGATCAGTTGAAAGAGTAGAGAGTTGTGGTCCACATCCAATGAAACCGTCGAATCCGAGAAATAGGGAGGAGGATTCATTCAAACCCTAGGACATGATTGTTTTAAATGTGTTGTCTCCTAGCATCAAGCACATATAAAGGGTACCCCAAGGTAATCCAAACGTTTCTGATAAAAACCATCGCTCCAAGCAATTTCCAGATCTGCAGGTAGGCCTTGAGACAAGTCGAATTCAACTAAAAAATGTCCCACCCGTCGGTCCTGTCCTGATAAACGTTGTGGATCCACATATAGATATATTCCCAGAGTATCACCCATCACTTTGAAAGCCTCCCTGTTCCAAAATTCAAGTGAACATCCAAGTAGAAGGAACCATAAGTGGTGGAAGCAGAAATGATCCTTCTCAGGATTAATTTTTTTTTTCCAGTTCCTCAGCATGACGCTCCCATGCTTATATGCCCACACCTTGGCCATGATCGCCTCAACGTCCTCCATAGGCTTAAGGAGAATTAGAACCATCCTTTAACCAGTATGAAAACCTCAGGAGTATAACCCAACACTCGACCCCAAAAATCTTCAACCCACCTATGGATTTCCTTTGATGACAAATACCAGTAACTAAACTAACCCACCAACGCTAGCATGGTTAGGGAGGTGACATACTTCAAACCTATATCGCGACCCAGATTCATGGTGGCCTTCGATTGTTTGACTCTCCATGGCTTTAAGCCACTAGGGAAATTAGCCTCCCTCACAAACCTGTGTAAATCTAACCCATTGGTAACACCCCTCTCCGAGCAACAATCTAGTTTCCCGGCCTCTCTTCCCTTACCCGCGGAGATAACATTCAGACCACCCTCAATAACAGCCTCTCTTCCAAAACCTTCCACCGCAGATCGCAATGAGGCAAAACCAGTATGTTGTATTGGATGTCTTTTTGTTATTAACCCAACCGCCAGTCGCTTCCAACTCAAAGAGGTCGTCAATGATCCTAATGGACCTTGTGTCCAATGGAAATCCATCCATATCGACACCTATTCCATATAGGGTATGGTTATTAATATCATTATGGGTTGCATTTATGCTAGGATCCATCAGCCTTGAATGTCATTTGTATGCTCTTAAATCAGCCCTGTACGCCTCGTCAGGTTTGAGGAGGCTCACATGGCTCCACTAGTCTTTGTCATCTAGATCAGGCCCTAAGACCAGCTCAACAAACAACATGGGTATAAAATTCCAATCCCGTCAGCATCCACCTCAGAGGTTAGCCCTAAAAAAAAACCCTCGCCACCTACCAACTACCCAAGACCACCAAACTACACCCCGACTCCCCTCCCAAGGCCATCAGTGTCCCATCATCTCGACTGTGTCGATTTTCGATAGTGATGGCCTTGTAACCTAACCCATACCCCACTAGGGTTTCATATCGGCCTCCCTCATATACCAGAGTATTATATCTCTTATTTAATTTATCTTATTATAACTCTCATGCATTTTGTTTTTTTTAATTTACTTCTACTTTTCTCTAGTCCCTCTCAATTAAAAAAATCTACTCATGGGTTTCATTTATGTTTAGTCATTCATATTAAAAAAAAAAAGGTTTCATTTTGATAATTTTAAAATCCCTGATTACATTCCTCAAGATTTTCATTTCATTTATTTATAGACAAAGTAAATTCAATTAATTCATCTATTAATGCGTCGCATTTAAACTCACCCACAATTAAAAACATCTAAGTTTTTTTTTTTCAAAAAAACTAACCTTTTTTCAATCCTGAAAATTTAAAAAAAATCTCTAATTTTATTTAGTTTTTATTCACTTGCTCAGAATCAAAATCCTTTAATTAAAAAACCCCTACCTCTCTCGTGCAAAGCTATCACTCTCCCTTTGAGTTGCGTACCGCACTATTCCAACTATTGATACGTGATATTTTCGTTTGGTGACTTATTAAAGAATTGTACTAAATGAGCATAAACTAAAGTACACCATAAAGAAGGAAAAGATCAAAAGGAAAGAGACATAAGCATGCAATATGAACGCAAAAAATTGATAACGAAGTTTGTCCCTGGTGGACTACGTCTTCTGGTCCTGCTCTCAAATGGGTAGGCCTTTTTATTAACTCCACAAAATAATTGGGAAAAATACAAGTATACCTCATTCTAGAGTTATGCTATAGAAGTTTTTCTCAGATCAAAAACAAACATCAACACTATGTTTGTGGAATCGAATTACCTAAAAATGATTGTCTCCACACCTTGATCTGAGTCTGGCACTTTCAGACCTAAGAAAAATCTCACCTGGGTTTTCGTGCCCGCACCTGCAACTAATGACAAGTAAAATATCTCGAAATGCATGCCTAGTTTGTACGACCATGTCCTTGGTTCTTCCCCCCCATAGATTGGCGGAAACTCCTTTTTATATAAAAATCTAGGCAGTTATGAATAAATGAGGCCATTGGCCTAATGGTGGGTGGAGGCTATTTGAAGGTATTTGTTTGGCGGAGGTTTCAAGGTCAAACCTACGAACTCTCATTTCCTTTCGTATTTTGTTATAACAGTTGGCAGAGGTTTAGGCGGGCTGCTATATTTGGCAGTTGGCAGAATATGCCACCATATCTAGTGGAACGATCGCCAGATTTAGCGGCATGTAATATATATATATATATATATATATAATAATTTTCGATTGTTGGGCGTCATTAGGCATTTGACCACTGCCAAGTGGTAGCCCATGACTGGGCCATGTGGCAGCCAACCATTGGCCCATGTCACCTCATTGTACAGTCATCCTGCCACGTCACCCTACCATGTGTCGTACGGATTCCATGTCAACCTGCCACGTAGTGTATGAATGCCACATGTCCTATACGGACTGCCACATGGAAACTTTTCATTGGTCCACAAATCGACCTAAAAAGTCCAAAAATGAGTGATACGTGGCATCCTCTCGTGCTGCCATATCATCCTGCTGACATCAGCACGACACATATCACCTTATTTGTTTTCCACATATGTTGTACAGACGATGACATCATCCGTACTGATGCTAACGTCAACAGTACTGATGCTGACTCATCCCTGCTGACTAGGCTAGGTTGACCAAAACTTTGACCATGAATATCTTTCGATCCGTAAATCTGTTTGATGAGTCATTTACATCGTTGGAAATCTTATGATGCACTCTTTGAGATCATGAAATTTTCACTGAGTTTTGGGAAATTTGAATATTTTCCCTTTCTTTGTCTATTGAAGCCATTCTAAGTGTCCTGAGTTGCCTCTGCAAGTTTCGAGTTGTTCTTCCTTTTTGGATCACGCCTTCCCACTGAGAGATTTTTGGACCACCAAAAGATTTCATAAATCAATAGGTAAGTGAGGGAAGAGTCCCCTCACTTTTTCCTTTTCAATCCACTGAGGCTTGCTTGGATGTGTTCCCTTTAAGCCTACTCCAAGATAATCAACAACACCCCTATGTGAAGTCCTCGTCCTTCTTTACAGGATGATATCTTCCTGTAACTCATCCAAGTAATCAGGTGCAAAATCATCAACTGAAGGTATTGAAACTTCCTCATCTTGATCCATGATCATGGGAAGCTCAAAATGTTTCAAGTTCTCTACATTCACAACAGAGTAAATATGCATATAAGATGGAAGATCTAAACGAAAAGCATTAGTGTTGCTTTTCTCCAAGATAGTCAAGGGTCCATAACGAATGGACTTGAGTTTCTTTCCTTCACCCTTCAACCTCTCCTTACTAATGTGAAGCCATACCCGGTCTCCAAACTAGAACTAATGATCAACCCTGTGCTTGTCATGTTGAGCTTTATACTATGCTTGACTTTTCTCCAATTGTTCCTTGACTGCATGGTGTATCTGTTGGATCCTTTGGGTAAACTTGCAGGCTCTGTCCTCTGTTTGTTCTTCATTCACGTTGGCATCTCTCCCATACATTAAGTCCAAAGGAACCTTATGTAGGTACCCAAAACATGTCTCAAAAGGTGAACTCTGAGTGGATGAATGTAAAGCTCAGTTATAAGCATGATGTACATAGGGTATATGTTCATCCCATAACTTGGGATGCTTGTTGCAATAGCCTCGAAGAAAAAGTACCATTGTTCTGTTAACCACCTATGTCTGTCCATCGATCTGTGGATAGAAAGCAGTGCTCCTCTTCAATTTGGTGTCCATCATTCTCCACAAGCTAGTAAAAAAATCCCCAAGGAATCGAGTATCTTGATTCGAGATAATGAATGTGGGTAACCCAAAGTGAACCCAAACATAATGAAAGAAGAGATTAGCAGTACGCTCAACAATGATCTACTTTTTACATGGCATCAAGATACACATCTTACTGAACCTATCGACTACAACATAAAAATAGTCATGACCCCCTTTGGTCACTGGTAAACCCCCTACAAAATCCATGGAAATTATTTCCCATGGATGGGATGGAACATGAATTTGTGAGTATAGCCTCAGTTTTCTATTAGTGGGATTACAAGTAGACCACATCACACACCCCTTTACATATTTAGTTACAATTGCTTTCATTTGAGGCCAATGACAAAACCTCTGCAAATGAGCCATAGCTTTTCCTACCCCAATATTCCCAGACACAAGAGAAGTGTGAGAATCTCGTATTACATGGATTCGTTCACTTGTAGGAATACATAGCTTTCCAAGATGGTAGAGTAGTTTTCCATGTAGACAATAGTTCTCTACCTATGCACCATGGGTTAGCTTCTCATATACTTCTTTAAAATATTCATCGATGGCATATTGTTCTACATATCTATCATGATATAAAGAAGTATTCTTCAAAATAATAGAAGCAACAATAGGAGGTCTAGAAAGCATATATGCTACCTTGTTACTTGTACTCTTCTTGTACTTGACTACCAAATGAAATTGTTGCAGAAAACCTATCCATATGTAGTGTCGAGATTGATGCAGTTCAGTCTATGCTTGAAGATATTGTAAGGGCTGGTGATCTGTATGTATGATTATTTCCTTCCCTAACAAGTAGTGCTTCCATTTCTTTACGCTCTGAACTAATGCATACAACTCTTTATCATATGTAGGATAGTTAACAACATCTTGGTTAAAAGTTTCAGAGTGGTAATAGATAGGCTTACGATATTGCATCAATACTACACCCATGGCATATCCATTGGCATCTGTCTCGATATCAAAAGTTTGTTGAAAATCCGGCAATACTAATACTGGTGTGGTACTGATATTCTCCTTCAAAGTGTCCAAATTTTTTTGTTGCTTTCCTTCCCACTGAAAAGTGTTCTTCACACTGGTTAAGGCATGCAAAGGAGATGCTATAAAGAATAAGTTTGAAATGAATCTCCTCCAATACTGGACTGCACCTAAGAAGCTTCGTACTTCGGTTACACTTCTTTTCTCAGGCCAATTTACAATTACATCAATTTTGGAAGGATCAATTTTCAATTGTCCTCCTCCTACAATATGACCTAAGTATACAAGTGTAGTCTTTCCAAATTCACATTTAGACATTTTCACATACATATTTTCCCTTTGTAAAGTATCCAATGCCTGCCTTACATGTTCAACCCAAGTCCCACTAAAAATAAGAATGTTGTCTAAATATACAATCACAAAGTCATCTAGGAAAGGCTTGAATACCTCATTCATCATATGCATGAAATTTGGCGGAGCATTACAAAGCCCAAACAAAATAACTGACCACTTAAACAATCCCTGTTTGTTTTTAAAGGCAGACTTCCATGCATCCTATTCTGCAACCCTGATTTGATGATATCCACTGTGAAAATATAACTTATTGAAATAAACAACATTCTTCAACTAATCAAGTAAATCATCTATACGAGGAAGAGGGTATCGATTTTTCATCATGAGTTTATTTAAGGCCCGGTAATTGACACACATTCACCATGTGCCATCTTTCTTTAGAACCATCACAATTGAAGAACCACAAGGAGATGAATTGGGCATGATGACCCCTTGATCCAATAAGCCATGTACCTGCTTCTTGATCTCTGTCATCTCCACAACTGACATCCTATACATACCCACATTAGGAAGAGGAGAATCCTGTTGAAGATGTATCTCATGTTGGATTTCCCTCTTAGAAGGTAATCCATCCAGTTCTTGAAAAATATCATCATACTTAGAAACAATATCAATTAATTCATTTTTATGAAATGAATCACATCCTTGGAAAGCGTCGGATTTCTGAACATATTTCTCTCTTACGACCATGATTACATATCTCTTATTACTTTTTACAAGTCTTTTCATTTGTCCTGCACTAACAAGTGTTGTATTTACCCTCATGATGTGTTCTCTAACAATATATTCCACTCCCCCCTTAGTAAGGTGGTATGTGTTCTCATGATGAAAGAAGAATTATTTTCTATCATAAAGATAAGGACTTCCCAACACTATGCCACATATATCAAGCGATACAACATCCAAATCCACTTCATCAATCAAGTTCGAAGCATTATAAAATATGATCCTACATTGTTTGGTGACATTAAGTTTTACTTTATCACATACCCAACCAATAGGATAAGGCTTTAGATGTGGCTTTGTTTCAAGACCCATCTTGTTGACAAGTGCTTCAGATATTAAGTTTACTTGGGAACCCAGATCAAATAATGTATCTATCTTAGTATGTTTAGATACAAATCATATATGAAATAACTCATTCCTCTTCTGTTCATCAACATGAGATTCATTATTGGAACTTGAACTAGCATGAAGGGAATATTTACCTTGTACTCCAACCACTGTGATCTTCCCTTCATCTCCTGAATTGGAACCAAGATCTTGATACACTGTAGCAATGGTCTTTGTCTTTCCCTTTACACCAAACTGTTTTGGTTTCTTTTCTGGATGTAGTTTCCAATAGTGTTCTTCATCGTGACCGCTCTTCTTGCAATGAGTGCAAGATGGTTTTCCTCATTCTCTCATTATTGTAGTGGTCTTATTGTCCTTCCTTTTGAACTTATTGAAAGTCTTTTGTGGGAAATTGGAAGGTTTCTTTGTGGGATCTCCTTGAACATGTTTCCACATGTTCTGAAGGTGAATAGCTTGCACACAAACTTCGTCAAGAATAGTGGGGTTAAACAAGAGAAAAGTATGAAGAATATAACTGTGAAGTGCGCCAATATAATTCATTAAGGTTTCATAAGAATCCAAAGGAATGTTCAATGCCATATCTTTCTTCCTAAATTCTTCTGTGAAGCTTTGTATAGTTTGAAATTTACTTTGCCTTAAAGTTTGCCATTCCATCATCGCTTTATGTAAATACCCTAATGGATAGAACTTCTTCCTTATCTATGATTTAAATTCTGACCATGAGGAAAGAATGTTACCACACTTACTTATGTCATGAAGCTTTCTCTCCCACCATATGAGAGCAGTGCCTTCCAACCGAAGAGAAGCCAGTTGCACTTTAAATTCCTCTTCATCAATATGATGAACATGGAAATATACTTCAACTTGTCGGATCCAATTATTTATCTTTTCAGGATTAGCATCTCCATTAAACATAGGTAAATAAAATTTTACATCAATCTTTAATAATGGTTTCTTAAAAGAGGCTTTATGGCTAGAATGATGAGAATGATGAGAATGCTCAAAGGAAAAAGAACTAGAACTTGAAGTTGAAGATGGAGGCTCAGAAGGATCTCCTCCATCCCCTTAGTTTACCAAAGCGTCATCATGTGCATGTGCTTCATTTTTCTTCTATTTATTCTTCATCATGTTCTTGTAATCTCCATACATTCATTCGACCATTTCTGACATGTGATAAAAGACCATGTGAAAGTTTTTCTCATGTTCATCACGCTTTTCCTCTTCTGCCATTTTCTTCCTTTGGGATGCATGACCAACTTTGGGATTGAAAGTCTTAAGAGTTCCTTCACCTTGCTTATTATTTTCCCTAGTAAGCATTCATACTCAATAATTCAATTCAAAGACGACAACTCTGATACCAACATGATCCAGATTCTTTTCGTCCGGTGACTTATTAAAGAATTGTATTAAATGAGCACAAGCTAAAGTACACCATAAAGAAGGAAAAGATCAAAAGGAAAGAGACATAAAAATGCAATATGAACGCAAAAACTTGATGACAGAGTTCGTGCCTAGTGGACTACGTCTTCGGGTCCTTCTCTCAAATGGGTAGGCCTTTTTATTAACTCCACAAAAGAATTGGAAAAAATACATAAGAATATGTCATTCCAGAGTTAATATATATAAAGTTTGCTCAGATTAGAAAAAAAACATCACCATCGTGTTCGTGGCGTCGAATCACCTAAAAATGATTGTCTCCATGCCTCAATCTGAGTCTGGCACTTTCAGACCCAAGAAAAATCTTGCCTCAATTTTTGTGCCTGCACCTGCAACTAATGAATGGAAAAAATTATTGAAATGTGTGCCTAGTTCGTATGACTACTCCCTTGGTTCTCTCCCCTGTACACTGGTGGAAACTCCTTTTTATATAAAAATCTGGGAGGTTATGAATAAATGAGGTCGTTGGCCTAATGGTGGGTGGAGGCTATTTGAAGGCATTTGTTTGGCGGAGGTTCCGGGGTTGAACCCATAAACTCCCGTTTCCTTTGGTATTTTGTTATAACAGTTGGTGGAGGTTTAGGTGGGATGATATATTTTGCGGCTGATAGAATATGCCACCATATCTAGTGGAACAACCACCAGATTTGGAAGCATGTAATATATATATATATATAGATATATATATATACACATTTTTTTTTAATTTTCAATTGTTGGGCGTCATTGGGCATTTTCCCACTACCACGTGGAAGCCAACCACTGTCCCACATCACCTCGTTGTACTATCAGCCTAGCACATCACCTATCTTCCATGTCACCCTTCCATGTGTCGTACAAATGCCACATCACCTTGTCACGTAGTGTACGAATGCCACGTGTCATGTACAGACTGCCACGTGGAAACTTTTCATTGGTCCACAAGTCAACCCAAAAATTCCAAAAATGAGTGACACGTGGCAACCTCTCGTGTTTCCAGGTCATCATGCTGATGTCATCATGACACATGTTTCCCTCTGTTCTTGCTACGTATGTTGTATGGACGATGACGTCATCTATATTGATGCTTGACTCACCTGTGTTGAATGAGCTAGGTTGACCAAAACTTTGACCACGAATATCTTTTGATCCGTAACTACGTTTGACGATCCATTTATGTTGTTGAAAATCTTACTATGCGCTCTTCGTGATCATTCCATTTTCACTGAGTTTTGGGAATTTTGAATTTGTTCCCTTTCTTTGTCTGTTGAAGCCATTCTGAGCATCCTGAGTTGCCTCTGTGAGTTTTGAGTTGCTCTTAGCCTTCTTTGGATCCTTTTTGGATCAACTATCCCTTTCCTTTTTACAGTAGCTATAGCTGAACAATAGGTTGGAAATGAACAACTCCACTCTTCAACCACCTTTTATAATGTGATTGTGCTAGTTTTATTTTATTGGAATTAAAAAAAAAAAAATCGAACAAACAATTACAAAATATCTTTGTTCATAATTCTTGTTTTATATATATATTATGCATAAAAGTCCATAATTATTAGGTGGTTAGTGGCCTAATGGTTAAGAACGTGCTTTTCTTCTTTGGAATCAATATCTTCACCAATTTTTTTTTGTGATAACCACAACTTACTTTTAAAACTTTTGAGGTAAACACAATCTCCATAGTTACTTCTTAAAAAACTTTGGCTTGCCATGAAGGAATCACACACCTTGTACCATTTCATAGTTATCTTATTCCATATAATGATTCCCTGAGTTTGCAAACAAATCTCCCTTTGTGATCAAGAACAACTTCAAATTGTTCCATGTACATATCTCTACTAATGATAATTTTGTTGGTAGTAGTATCCCACAATATACATCATTATATTCATCACAATAACCAAGAGAGATGTACTTCCTTGACAATCCGACCAAGCCAACCAAGTGAGTCTTCACCTCTCACATCTAAGCCAATTTCAATGGATTATGCAATCCATGGGCTCTAAAGCTATGGGATACCAAAAAATCATGTGACAGAAACCACGACTCTTGACCTAACTCCGCCCCCCTCCTTTAAAACTTGACTTGGGGTTTCCCATGACCAAATCCATGCAAACTTCCCTCAAAGTCAAGGTATCTTGGAATGTTGCATGCTCCCTATATTACCTAGGTCTACGTCTAGAATTTACCAGTGAAATTTCAAACTCAGGGTATGCATACCTAACCAGGTCTTATAGTCCTATTCCTATTTACATATAGTTAAAATAAAAATTATCAACTCCACAATGAACTTTTCATTCGAAGCCTCTTCCTTGCCATGATTTAACCTCCATCACCAACAACTAGCTCAAAACTCCATAGCATGCTCCTCTCTATATTATTTTTCCACTAGAGGCTCTACCTTAGCCCATCAACACTTCGCTATGTTCTTAACTACAATCATGGAATTATAAAATACCAAATTTCATTCAATCATTATACTATCTTCGTGCACCACTATCCTGACCACGGCTTTGAAGGAAAACACCATCTTCTTCACATTCAAGACATCCATGGCCTAGACTGTGCCCTTGGATATCTCCCTGGCCTCAAGGAGATGGCTACGGTGTCAACTTACATCACTTTTGGTCACTTTTCTTCATCACTCCCATTAATTAATATTATAGACCTATATTGTTCACCCACATCAGGACCTTTCCCCAAAACTTGGGTGGAATCAATATTGGACCCAAAAATGTCTAATATCTGCTCATATCAAATTATTTTTGGATGATCATATTCCACCTAAACAACATTTGCATGATCTATTGAGAAACTATACTTGGGACTAACCTCGGTTCTTCTTATGTAACTAGTCATAGTTCTAACCTATACTTGGGGTTAACCTTGGTTCTCAAACATTTCCTCTCCTGTCTAGAAACTTCTCAGGGAAAAAATTGTCATCTTATACTGTTGTTCCCCAATATCAGTTTCCAAGGTTCGTTGTCTTATACCACATCCTATTTTGAGCACCAAAGAAATTTGTTGCAATTTCACCGATCTCATCAATGAATATGATAATAGGAACATTTTCTTTAGCATGTAAAAAGATATCATGAGCCATCCTGGGCCCATCCCCGACAAATGCCCAACAATCTAATCTTGGTGATCCAACCATCACAAAACTCTGCTTAGCCCCCTTCTCCCTCTACACACGAGGACAATCTTCCCTTGGCTCACACAGAACTTTACTTGACCTCATCTTTGATACCACTTGTTGGGATTGGGCCTGCAAACACCGAGATTAAATAACAGAGAAAATAAGATAACGTAAAGACATCATACAACACACATAGACATAGGGGGAAATGATATCCTTTATTTCTCTGTCAATGGAGAGATGAATAAAAGTATCATTTAAGAAACTCACAAGATTTTACATTCAAACATAAAATAATCAAGAAGTTTTCAGACATATGGAAGTCCAAACATTTGAGGAACTAGCCACGAATTGTAATGGATATGTATATGTTTTCACAACCCAACAATATCCACCTTGAAAATAATTTTCTTGATACCCTTACCAACAAATCAATCATCACCTTTCTTGTTGATTCTGTATCTTTTCATCGATGTGACTTATAAAATAATTGTATTAAATGAGCATAAAAATGAAGTGCACCATAAAGAAGGAAAAAATCAATAATGAAGAGACAAATGCATCATATCTGAATACAAAAACTTGATAACAGAGTTCTTCCCTGGTGGACTACATCTCTGGGTCCTACTCTCAAATGGGTAGGCCTTTTTATTAACTCAACAAAAGAATTTGGCAAAATACATAAGTATACCTCATTATGGAGTTAATTTGTAGAAGCTTTTCTCAGATAAGAAAATAGACAGCACCACTGAATTTGTGGCATCGAATTACCCAAAAATGATTGTATCCATGCCTCGATCTAACTCTGGCACTCCCAGGCCTAAGAGAAATCTTGTCTCGGTTTTCATGCCTACAACCTGCATTAATGAAAGTACTCTTGCATTGAAATTTGGGCCTAGTATGGACTTGTGCTTGTGTCTTCCCCCCCGTGTATTGGGAAATTTCAATTTTTAAATCAAAA
>ML873577.1:4520-19252 GCA_009831015.1 Picea engelmannii | reverse complement strand
CATGAGCCCTATGCCCATTGAGTCTTGACCCCAACCACTTCATCCACTTTACATGGCTTAGAGAGGGATCTCTTGGAAACTCTCCTTGACCTAGGGAAATATCTACCAAATAGGACACCTCGTCAACCCTCCCATATTCAAGCTTGACAAGTCGAATAGTGTCTTTGAGTTGTTAATTGTTTGATATAGTGATCTTTGATGCACATGCTTAGATGGCTTATTTATTGATTGGATCCACTTATCATGATGTTATGACTTGATATCCTTGGAGGGCGTGCTCATTTGTCTTTGCAGGACCTAGTTGGTGGACATTTTTGGGAGAACGAGCCTAGCTTGGGCTTCTATGGGGCTACAAGCCCACAGGTTGGATGTCAGGGGCCCACATTCCAGATGAGAGAGATCAGAATTGGAAGGCCTTGATGATGAATTGGACGACATAGCCCAACCCTCACTTGCCAAACGATTTTCCTAGGAGGGGAAAAACATCCTATTTTTGAGCTTGACGTCATGCTTTTGGGGCTAGGGCATGGTGGTGAGGTGCCACTCTTTTGACACATGGACATTTTGAGGAGAAGAGGGTCTTCACCATGATGAGAGTGCTTGGATGATTGACATGTGGCCTTTGGATGCCTACCCATGCTTCTCCAACACCAACGACTTCCTTAAAGTGGCAAAACATCCCCTAAAGGGGATACATCCTTCTAAAATTAGGGTTTTATTTGTGCAAAAAGTGAAATTTAAAGGAATTGTTTAGTATTATTTTGTAAAAATGGGCAAGATTAGGGTTGTTAACCCCTAACATTTTGTTTTACCCTAAAGTATGTGGACAAACTATGTTAGCTACCTTTTGTATAAATAGAGATTATAAGATCTCATTTTTAATAAAACTCTCCCTCATTGTGAGAGGACTTGGTCTGAAATTTCCGCTACACTTGGCTCTGTTTATCTCTTGTGCACTTGTTTATGGCTATATTGATGAATGGTTGATGGAGTGAGGCGCTAGCCTTGGATGATGTTTTCTAGCTCTTATGGTGGATTATCTTGGCATTTCTCTTGATCTTGGTATGGTCTTTTACTATTATGCTATCATCTTTTCAAGTCAAGTATTGTTATGCTAGGAACTAGGTGGGAAGTATAAGGGAATACACCCCCACCATAGTCTTCATCATTTTATGCTTCATCTCATTGATTGTACAAGGGTTTGCTAAGAAAAGTATAAGGGCATACACCCTCTTAGCTTAAACCCTAGCTAGAGAAACTTGCCTTAGGAAGTAAAAGGGCTTACACCCCTAAGGAGGTAGCTTATCTAGCTCTTTGTTTATTTGACTGCATTAACCCAATAGTAAAGGCACTAGTCATACTTTTTTGCATTGGAGATATAAAATCATTGCCTTGGGAAACATAATTTTTGATCTTTTGAAAGGATTTTTGCTTGAAGTTGGTTGGCCTCATTGAGGTCCCCTTTCTCCCACTACTTCTTGTTGTTATAGAATTGCATCTTCAAACATTAGGGTTGTAGAAACCCTAACTTATTTACTCGAATAACTCTCTTACCAACCATTGGATTTTGCTCAAAGTTTGCACACTTATTCTCCTTGGTCCACCGCACATTTTGGCAAAGATTGAGGGGATTTCAGTGCATGATTTTTTTGCTGCAATACATTGAATGTTACAGCCATAACGCTGATATAATTTGTTGCAGACAAGTGTTTACAACAACCTTATATTTTATGCTAAGAATATTGGTTTTTCATCTTGAGTTTAGCTAGTCATTTGCTAGTCTTTCTCTTGCATTTTCTACTTGATCTCTAGCATTTATTTTGCAGCTTATAGTACCATATTATTGTTGATATATATTGTTATCTATTGCTGCAAATTAGGGACAACAAACTTAACCTTCTTATCCAACTAACATACATCATTGCAAAGTGTCTTTTCTTGTGTCTTGGCCCTTGGGCAAGTATTTCACCATTTACAGGCTACTCAACTTACTTGGCAACCCTTGGACCTTCTCAAGACTTCATTCCACACAATTCATTCCACTTATACTTGAACTCTAGGGGATTCACTTCCATTTTCCTCCATCTCCATCTCAATTCCCCTAGAGTCACCGAGATCGCCTCCCTAGAGTGACCTAGCCACCCTTGAAGTGTGGGACCTACATCGAGGTGACATTGGGTGTAGGATTCCCAAGTTGTAGCACTTGCTTTGTGGTTGGGTTGGAATTTTCCCAACCAACAACTTGTGCTATAACAAGCTGCTAGGGTTTCTTGAGCATTCTTGGAGTCTAGGGTTAGGGTTTCAACCCTAAGGAGTCATTTGAGCTAGGTTTCGGTGATAAACCCTAAGTTGTACTTATTGAAGAGGAAAAGAAGAGATGACTTGCATGAGGCCAAAGAGAATTTGCTTATGAGACTCTAGTAGGTCGGAGCATGTTTGGTAGAGCTAGGGTTTTTCATGTTTTTCCCTATTTGCGATTTTCTAGAGCTTCCAAGGCTATAACAACTTATCGTAAGCTAAGAGTATGTACTTGAACTTCATCTCTTCTGTGTGTGTGTGTGTGTGTGAAGTTTTCAAACTATCCAAAATTGTTTTATTGCAGATTTGATTTTTAGCCATCATTGTCTTCAATTTCCAACACTCACATTTCTTGTTGATTTGACATAAATTGAGGCTGAAATTGTTAAGAGTTTAACATTGATATTGAAAACAATCAAACAAAATTTATTGTTATTATATTTCAAATCAACCCTAAGGTTGTAATTTCATAGGGACTAAATCCGATAAATTTCGAGGAAAAAGGTGAAATTTCTAAAGTGGCATTCAATCTTGAATTTGGGAAATTTTTGCAAGTACAAATTAGCACATGGTCCTTATTAAAAGGATTCCTAGCTTAATCCAACTACAACTGCTACTTTACCTGTTGAACCTACAAATATCTCTCCCATGCTTCACCATGTCACACCTAATATATAAGACTCACAATGAAGTCACACAGAATTATATGGTACTATAATGCCTCTATCAACCCACAAGACCAAAAACCATCAACTTTTGTAGTTATGCCCCTGAATGCATAGAGAGAAGTAGAACAAATAAGGAGCTACTTGCAATCTACAAGTAGCAAATCCACAAATTCCTTTGAATGGCCCCTTATTGGCTTGTCACCTATTAAGGAATAGAACGAAACTTTTATCTTTTTTGGGCCCTTCCCCACTCTCTTTCCCATAAGGGATTCCATGCTCAAATAACCACGAATCAAAGAAATTGAAATGCAAGATTATGTTTTGCACCTGTTGAGGTACCATGATAATAGAATTGGTAGGCTTCACAGATTTCAGTATTTCTCATACAACCTTATCACGTGTCATCACAACTAGGAAACAACATATGTCTTTGTGAATAAAAACATTGGGGACAACTTGTTGACAACCATTGCAAACCTAACACACTACCTTCAACACTTCCCTGAGGACAAATTTGCAAAAAATGTTGTGCACTTTGGCTCAACTCTTTGTCAAACAAGATCTTTCTGATACAAATCTAGAAATGAACTGGTAGATATGATCACACAATTACACTTCCCAACATTGTTCTTTACACTAGTGCAATAGAGACAAATGGTACGTGTTAGGATCCTATAATTATAGGATATCTGATGATTCAGATATCATTTGTGGGTCTCATGATGAAGTTACTGGCTTGTTGGTATCTTGGGTGTCTCCATTCTCCCCTCCATCCATTTCGCTCGATCCTCCATCACCCTGCCCGATCCTTCGTCACCTGGTACATCCTTCATCCACCTCTGCGCCTTGTCCTTTTATCCCCTTGACTACATCTCGCCCACCACTCATCCCTGCATAAACAAACTTAGGATAGTAAATAAAGGATTAGATTAATTAATAATGTTAGTAGTTAGTAAATAGGTTAATAAAGTTAGTATAATTAGACCGATAAGCTAGGTTAGTCTTGCTAGTAATTAATTAATTAGCTAATAATTAAGTTAGTGTTTAGGTTAATTTAGGATAGTGTTAAACATTAAAATAAAATTAATTAATATAAAACCCATTTAATAAGACAAAAAGAAAAACAATTAAAAATATAATACAAATAAAACATAAAACAAATAATTAAAAAAAAAACAAATATAAAACAATATAAAACATATAATAAAAAACATATATTAATTAAATAAAACAAATTATAAAATATATAAATAAAACAAAACATAATAAAACAAACACAAACAAAAAATCAATTAAAAAATATTAAAAAAGTAAAAGTAAAAATCAAAAAACTTATACTAAGTTTCTACCCACGCTCCCCTTGCATATCGGACCCCTCTCCCCCCACGTCCCATCACACCAAGGGTGGTCCGATAAGTGGTATTGGGAGGGACACTTGTCACCTCCAGGTGAAATCGGACCCCCCCTTCCCAATACCACTTACCACTGGGGGGGGAGGGGGTCCGACATACCACTTACCTCCCCAAAACCGTCTCCCCCAATTTTTCAAAACTGCCCATTTTTTCCTATTTAACACCTCGTCTTTCAAAGCGGATTCCAGCAAACGAAGACATATTTTCAAAAACCGAGAGAGGTTTTTGTTCAGCACGGGCTAAAGAGCCAAAACCTCTTCTAGATTTTGCACAAGTTCCACCAGTTGGGAGAATCGAAGCCATCTTTCAACCTCATTTTTTCAGTTTTGCGTTTTTCCTGTTTCAGTCCTCATTTTGTGGGAGCTATTTCGGCGAGCTGGAGACGAAATTGGAGAAATTGAAAGAGGTTTTTGCTCCATACAAGCCCATCTACAATAACCTCCTCTAGATTATGCACAGGTGTCACTACTGAGGAGAAACAAATGTCTGAGCATACCCCTATTTTCAACAGATTTGGCCAAATTCTTAGTTCCAATATTTTTGGGATTTACTTGCTATTTTCGGCCAGGAGGATCGAATTCGATCTCCTGAGCCTAAGGATTGTGTTTTTGATTTATATCTATGTTTGTAATAGAGTAAAAAAGGTTGGACCTTGTTGAAGAGGTATCATTGTATAGCTTTGGAGCTGGTGTATAGGACAAGTTTTTGGCAGAAATAATATACAGGCATTTACAGGATTCTCGTGGCACATCTGTTGGTGAAGTGTTCTTCTGTTATATGTTTTTCCCTATTATATATTGTTTTCTTCTGATTATTCAATGGTAAATTAAGAGAAGAATTTGTTTAAAGGTACACTCTGTGTCTGGCTTTTGGATAATTTTTATGTTTTCTGCTAGAGGATAGCGCCAGAATTCTTCATTGCTCTGCTACCATCCTCTCTTCTCACCCTTTCTTTCACACCACTCTAGAATCTCTAGAATCCAATTAGGGTGCCTATCTTGCCCTGTAAGTTTCCCTGTAGAGATCTGTTTTGATTAAATATGTCGATGTGACTCCATTTCCCAATGACCCCCATCTATTGTTTCAACCCAACCAATTCAAAATCCAAACTCTGAACCCATTAGCTAGCCTAATATCTATTCAAACAAATCTATATCACACAGAGAGATCCCTCTCTGAGTCTTGGAGGGCTAGATCCAAGACTCGAAGTGGTTTTGATGTTGTCTCTATGACTGCCTCCACAGCCTTGGGCAAATTACAGAGTGATAATAGAATGGCGACCATACTGGGGAACTTTCTCTAGTAGTGCACTTTAAGTTCCAGATCTGATCACTGATGGTGGATAGTGACCAGACACAAGAAGGCTGAGATCATTCAGCTGGCGACTCCAATCAGCTCCAGACAGTTCCAACTCAAAGACTCCACTGGAGGAAGAACCTGAAACATGACCAATCAGCCTAGAAAGACCAGGTACTCGAGCTCAAATTGTATTCATGATATTATTGGTTTCATCTGCAATTACTTTCTCTCTTATCATGATCCTGGTCCAGAGTATATTGTTGAAATTCAGGATGATCATTTTCAATTTGAAGAATCTCAAAGGGTTGAGCCCATTCCCATAGCTCTGGTACACACTCCTACACCTATAAAAATCCTTGACAGACATAAGACTCATGTTTTATTCCCCACAACTGTCAAGATCCCAAACACATATGTAAAAATCTCAGACCGATACAAGCCTCTAGATTTGCCTCCTATTCTCCATGACCTTCATGTCAATTACATCAATAATATGCCCAGGTTTGATGGAGAAAATGTGAAGATCACTGCTAAAAAGCATATCCAAAGTCTTGAGGATTTTTTTGATCTGTTTGAGGTAGAAAATGATGATGTCTACATCATAATGTTTTCCCTATCATTGCAAGGTAAAGTCAAAAATTGGTTTAAGGGTCTTCCAGCTGCAAGCATTAGCAATTTCCATCAGTTTGTAAAGATTTTCTTAGATCGATGGGTGATCATGAGAAATGTTTTTTCTCATCCTAGAAGAATATGACCATTTGAAAAGGCAGCCAGGGGAGACAGTACCTTAGTTTTCAACAAGATTCAATAAGGTATATCATGCAATGCCTACTGATATAAGGCCACCCCCAGGATCAACTCACTTGCATTACCTAGATGCCTTCGATCCCGAGATGGCTTTCCAATTAAGAGAAAGGAACACTACAACACTTGAAGAAATGCAAAAGATTGCAGTTGATGTGGAAGCTAACTTGTTGAACAGAAAGGCAAAGCTAAGGGAAGAAGAGAAAGATAGAACAAAAAATGAATGGATGACATCTTCAAAAATTAAACTAGATGTCCTGGCAAATACTGTAAAAGAGATTATGCAGAAGATTAGCAGGAAAGATGAACTTGTTGTTCAAAGACCTTATGTTCCATTAGTGCCAGAACAGACAAGGATCAATGTCCCCAAACACTTTGCAACCCAGCCTCAATATTCTGAACCACCAAAGGATTATTTCATGTATTCAATTCATAACGTAGTCAAAGATGAAGTTCCAACTCAGCTTGTTGAAGAGCCATCCGCTGATATGATGTGCATGTTTGATGGCTTTGCTTACCGGGATAATCTACCCAAGTGTGATCAGTATGATGATGATTATGAGGCTGAAAAAGATGTTGACTGCTCGAAACAATCAACAACATGTCATTGGCAGGAAGAAGATCAATTACAACTCAGATATGACAATCAACGTCTACCCAACAATCATGACAGGGATGAGGAAAATGCATAAAATTTTAGAGTAAGGGAAAAATCTTTGCCCTTGTGTTTCTCATCTTTTCAATTTCTGAAAAGAAACTCTAGGCAAGTTGTAAATAGTGAAGACAGAAATATTTCTGATGAGTCAGTAAAGGATGTCATTGATGACATGGGTCCTGTTTTAGACCCAAAATCACAGTCACTAATCTCCCTTGATTTTCAAAGCCAAGATGGAGGTTCAGAGCTCGAAACGAGAGTTGAATCAGTGGAATGTAATTATGTACCATTAGATCATAACTCATTCAAAATTTTGAAGGAGATTCCTGAGCAGATGTTGAAGGATAAATACATAGAAAGTCAGAACCTGTCATGTGAATCAATGAAGAAATCTTGTCAATCCTTTCAGGATCCCATAGAAGCAATTTTAGATGATATGTGTAGTCGGGAGCTTGTTTCGACATTCAGTTATGGATTACAAAACATCTATGATTGTGATATGATCAGACAATCAGCTTCATTGCACGGTTCAATAGGAGGATCACCACAAAGCCCATCAGAGCATTTGCAGTCATGTAAAGAAGTGTTGGAGGACACATAAGGCATAGGTGAAAAATCAAATCAAGATGTTGAATTGTGTGAAGTTGAAAATCAAAGGATGGGCCAAGCCTATTTTGATCCTGTAAATACATATATGGAGAAATTCTTCAATACATGATCCTTTTCCATTTCTAGTATTTTCCCTATTGTTCAGGTTTATCAAATCCTCTGTGGTGAAGACCAGGCTAAAAATTACTCTCAAGCACGAGTAACGGACTTATTTCTGAGTTTTATCAAAGACAGTGGAAGAACAAAATTATTAGATCAATTGTTGGATTGGCTGCATTGGCATTTTTCCATTACCCAGTTGAGCAATGACTGCAGTTGATTAGGATAGGAGAGTGTGAATAAACTCAACATTCCGAGCATCTCTTTTTCAGCAGTGTTCTTTTTTATTTGGTCTCAGTTAAAAGATCAAAATAGGTACAAGTTGCAGAATAAGATTTTGGGATTAGCCCAATGAATAAAGCATTGGTCTGCGTGTTCAGAATTCAGTGGTTCTTGACACCTCCTGAAAGAGTTGCCATTCCCAGGTGGAACCTATGTTAGGATCCTATAATTATAGGAGATCTGATGAATCAGATATCATTTGTGTGTCTCATGATGAAGTTCCTAGCTTGTTGGTCTCTCGAGTGTCTCCATTCCCCCCTCCATCCATTTCGCTCGATCCTCCATCACCCTGCCCGATCCTTCGTCACCTGGTACATCCTTCATCCACTTCTATGCCTTGTCCTTTTATCCCCTTGACTACATTTCGCCCACCACTCATCCCTGCATAAACAAACTTAGGATAATAAATAAAGGATTAGATTAATTAATAATGTTAGTAGTTAGTAAATAGGTTAATAAAATTAGAGTAATTAGACCGATAAGCTAGGTTAGTCTTGTTAGTAATTAATTAATTAGCTAATAATTAAGTTAGTGTTTAGGTTAATTTAGGATAGTGTTAAACATTAAAATAAAATTAATTAATATAAAACCCATTTAATAAGACAAAAAGAAAAACAATTAAAAATATAATACAAATAAAAATAAAACAAATAATTAAAAAAAAACAAATACAAAACAATAATAAAAAACATATATTAATTAAATAAAACAAATTATAAAATATATAAATAAAACAAAACATAATAAAACTAAAACAAACACGTAAACAAAAAATCAAAATAAAAAATATTAAAAAACAAAAAGTAAAAATCAAAAAACTTATCCTAAGTTTCTATCCACGCTCCCCGAGCATATCAGACACCCCCCTCCCCCCCACATCCCATCACACCAAGGGGGGTCCGATAAGTGGTATTGGGAGGGACACTTGTCACCTCCAGGTGAAATCGAACCCCCCCCTCCCAATACCACTTACCACCTCAGGGGGGGGGGTTTGACATACCACTTACCTCCCCAAAACCGCCTCCCCCAATTTTTCAAAACCGCCCATTTTTTCCTGTTTAACACCTCGTCTTTCGAAGTGGATTCCGGGAAAACGGAGACATATTTTCAAAAACCGAGAGAGGTTTTTGTTCAGCACGGGATGAAGAACAAAAACCTCTTCCATATTTTGCACAAGTGCCACCAGTTGGAAGAATCAAAGCCATCTTTCAGCCTCATTTTTTTAGTTTTGTGTTTTTCCTGTTTCAGTCCTCATTTTGCAGGAGTTGTTTCGACAAGCTGGAGATGAAATTGGAGAAACTGAAAGAGGTTTTTGCTCCAAACAAACCCATCTACAATAAACTCCTCCAGATTATGCAGAGGTGTCACTAATGAGGAGAAACAAATGTCTAAGTGTACCCCTATTTTCAACAAATTTGGCCAAATTCTCAGTTTAGATAGTTTTGGGATTTACTTGCTATTTCGGCCAGGAGGATCTAATTCGATCTCCTGAGCCTAAGGAGTGTGTTTTTGATTTATATCTATGTTTGTAATAGAGTAAAAATTGTTGGGCCTTGTTGAAGAGGTATCATTGTATAGCTTTGGAGCTGGTGTACAGGACAGTTTTTTGGCAGAAATAATATACAGGCATTTACAAGATTCTCATGGCACATCTGTTGATGAAGTGTTCTTCTGTTATATGTTTTTCCCTATTATATATTGTTTTCTTCTGATTATTCAATGGTAAATTCAAAGCAAAATTTGTTTAAAGGTACACTCTGTGTCTGGCTTTTGGATAATTTTTATGTTTTCTGCTAGAGGATATCGCCAGAATTCTTCATTGCTCTGCTACCATCCTCTCTTCTCACCTTTTCTTTCACACCACTCTACCATCTCCAGAATCCAGTTAGGGTGCCTATCTTGCCCTGTAAGTTTCCCTGTAGAGATCTGTTTTGATTAAATATGTCGTTGTGACTCCATTGCCCAATGACCCCCATCTATTGTTTCAACCCAACCAATTCAAAATCCAAACTCTGAACCCATTAGCTAGCCTAATATCTATTCAAACAAATCTATATCACACAAAGAGATCCCTCTCTGAGTCTTGGAGGGCTAGATCCAAGACTCGAAGTGGTTTTGATGTTGCCTCTGTGACTGCCTCCACAGCCTTGGGCAAATTACAGAGTGATAACAATATGATTTACACAAGGTTATGCCCAACAAACCTCCATCCATTGCAAACAAGGAACATAGTTAGAAAAATTGAAACATTATCACAAACATGCATCTAGCATCTTTATACATGCACCACAAATTCACAATCTTCTATGAAGAAGTGCTGCAAAACACCTCCACACAAATGAATATCGATATAGGTCAAACATCTAGTGCTAATTCTCACCTCTCTTTTTTTCGCTACAACACTTGCCTTCTCACACATCTTCTTATAAGTCTTGTTTCCCACTAGTACAAATGACAACATAGTGTGCTCACCCATATTCATGGTTTCATATGGTTGGAAAATGCACTTGATATGGACACACTCCACTAGGAGAGCCTAATTGAAGTCAATGTTGCAAAGGATTTCTTCAATAAATATATTCCATCTTGAAATCCATGAGATAGCCACCAAAGGAATTTCCAAGTCCATTGTTCAATTCATGATGATCCATATCTACTAAGCAGGACTTCAATTTTCACATACAATCCACTTCAATATTATGGGGAACTAGTAAATCATGTTCATGTTTGTGAAATAAATGGTCCACCCTCGAATTTCAATATAAAATGCCATGGGAGTTACATGTTAAATCTACCACATTCATTGACAAACATGGGCAGAAAACATGCAGCCTTGCTTGAAATGATGATAAGTTAAACATCCACAACTATGGCATACTTTCAATCTAGCGAGCTGAGCTAATGTTGATTGCCAACCTATTCTTTGTCATTGCATTGTAGTAAAGTCTATTTCAAAGTATGCATAAAAAACAAAGGAAAAATGAAAAAGCTATCTCTATATGCTAACCAAAATCTCCCATGCTGTGGCTCCACGAGATTCTATTGTAGCTGCAATGTGAAAAGTTATTTACATAAACTATTCGTGAATGTGACATATGACATATCCACACAAGAAACATGCCATATGCTGCAAAAACTTCCCCAAATAATCTGTTATAGTCATTCATTTCTTTCCTTGAATTTGTGAACAGAAATATTTTCAGCCATGTTGCATGTAATGCAAGCAACTCACTTTCAACGACAAGCTTCATCAACAAATACATGAAATGACGAATTGCTCTAAAGACATTGCTACTTATTGAAGCTGCTAGAACTTGGTCCTTTGATGTTCGACAAAGAAAGAAAAAGTGGAAAAAAGGGGAGCCTACCATGATTGTCCAGTGTGTTGCCCCGATATTTTGCAATTCCTTCTATAGATTCAAATTGCTACATCAATTTATGTTGGAACAAGCTCTTGTGCTACAAACCTTTTCGCAAAATTCCCAATGACATTCGTTCCTCCAACAGAGAAATTAATGCAAATTGGGAACAAATAAAAAGCTCATACAATGCATAGCATGTTGACTGTGGACCTTGAGAACCTCAAAATAATGCATGGTAGGGGTATAACAATACATAAATCACAAGGTGTAGCAATATAGAAAGCAACAATAGACATTGGCAACATTGATCATCAAGGTTCGACATTCATTGCAATATCAAAAGTTAGATCCTTAAATGACCTCTTCATCTCCCCAACATTTTCATTTGAATGCTATGATTATTATTATTATAAAGGAGAGAGCGTATATGAAATTTAGAAAGAAAGAATCAGCCTTACTTCATTCAAAATCTTTGCCACTAGATCTCTTGTAATCCATGGATAATGTATTTCTATATCATACAAGGCATATACCATAGATTGGTTTTTGCTGAACTATTTCCTCTTCAAACTGTAACTTAATTGCATTTCTACTTTTCCTCCATAAATGTCTAATTTAATGCTGCTTTGATTTAAATTGCGATTTTTATCAGTGTGTCTTTGCACTTTTAAAAACAATTGCTAGATTTCACCTTTGATATAAATGCTTTTAGAATATGTGTTCTGCTTTGGGTTAAATGGATATCTTATTATAATATATAATGATGAAAAATGTGGTTTGCTTTTATATAATCTAGAGGGTGGCTTACCTTAGAGAAAAGGCAGCTTGTAACATCATCCATTCAATTCACATCCTTGGGTCCGAGTATAAATTACTCAAAAAGCAACTTTCTTTGTGTTTATTAATGGATTGTTTATACCTTTAGTAATTGAATTTGTGTTTTCCAATCAACTTATCCAGTACCATAGACAGTGGCTGAGAGGATGCAGATACTAACTCTATACCATCAGGTTAGTTATTTGGCTGAAGATAATGTCTTTGTTTTGTTTATAGGATGTATATTCTTCCTCTTAGTATTTACTTTGTCTTAGGCAGTGCTCTGGCACATATATAGTATCATGAAGATGAAAAATCAAGATGTAAAATTCTGCTGTAGAGCGTTAATCTGTACTTAAAACACCTGCTGCTAAACTAAACAGTAGACACAGTGCCTGTTCTGTACTATAATTTTTTATTTTTTTCAGTTAATACAAATCCTTTGGTCCTTCCATTTCACGTCAGAGGCATTATGATCTGTTTCGAAAGAAGTGCTATTTGTGAGAGAAATATGAGTTTTAAACTTTTAGATGTTCAGCAGCACTGAAAGCGTGAAATTACTGCCATGTAAGAAACATGCTAATTTTAATTAACTTCTGAAAATATGCGGAGAAAGTGAGCAAGACTGCAAACAAATAGAAAAATATTTCAATATGAATATTCATTTGATAAAAAATTAAATTGTCACTTGAACTAATTCCTCTGTTTTAAATAGGCTTTACCACAGCTTGAATGAGCTACACATGCCATCTGTCACTTCAAATATAGTCCCCCAGCTAATTGTCGACTGACATCAATGGAGATGATACCTTAATTGAGCATATGGCAATACAGTTCAATATGAATATTCATTTGATAAAAAATTAAATTGTCACTTGAACTAATTCCTCTGTTTTAAATAGGCTTTACCACAGCTTGAATGAGCTACACATGCCATCTGTCACTTCAAAGATAGTCCCCCAGCTAATTGTCGACTGACATCAATGGAGATGATACCTTAATTGAGCATATGGCAATACAGTCAAATAATTTAAAAGAGATATAAGACATCGGGGACTTGAATGACTTAATTACAATCATGATTATGTTGGCTTGAATGACAAGATCATTTCTGCAATCTTATGCAACAAATTTAAAGCTGTATCATCTTTATCAGACTCCGTTGGTGAAGTCCACCTTTGGTAGGAATGGAAGCTTCCAGTGAAATCAGTGAAAAGCCCATCAACTCCAATCACTTTAATCCAATATTCGTACTCTGCATATGGATCTTCATGAAAATTGAAATGCAAAAACACGTTTTCATTCCGATAGGTGTAAGGATGAACCTAACATACATGGCCATAAAAGCTCCCATCAGGCAACATTCACAAAAGAAATGCCGACTTCCGAATCTCAAAATTTTAGTTTATGTTTAGCCGTAAAGGTTTTACATCCTTGGCCAGTTCCATTATATCATTGATGTTCATTGCATTAAACACACTGATTGTGAGAATAAAGGCGACGTGTGAAAGAGAGGAGAAATGTCATAAGATGAAAATAAAATTAATCTATGATCTAACAAAATGAAACTACCGTGAAAGAAAAAGAGGTTTATCAATGAAAACAATTAGCCAAAATCAACTCCCGTGCGTTCGAGAAAGCAAACAAAATTTTGAATGTAGATCTTGCACAGGAGGAAGTTCATCAAGTACATCAAAGAACAAATGAAAGAAAACACAAACAGTTGTCTGATTAGTAGCAACATATTATCCAGGCAGGGATCCACAATTTTTTTTAATTTCTTCTATCAGGGTTATTAATTCAATTGAAGTCAAGGTTCCAATGAAGTCAACAACAATAATTCATATGTTGACGACTCTTCAATGGACTATCATAACACAGCTAGAGAGTGTGGTAGTGACTGATACAGCGATTTGTTTCAATACGATAACCTATACAGTGCATAACTCTAATGACCATCCGACTTACAATCATAAGTTGCTTATATGAAACTTCATATTTGGTCCAGCCTCAATCTACAGTGGTAACAATTTTACCAAAACATCATTCCGGCTTCCAGAATTCCTTAAACTCCATGTACACAAAGTAACAAATATGACACCACCATTGCTGGGAGATAAAAAATACAATCGGATCTGGATGATATTCTAGTCTATGCAACCCAAATTTTCCATGAACTCTGTTGTCATTCAAATGTCGTCTTATTGACCTGACCGCGCCTACCAAGTCTGAAGTTTAAACTTTACAAAGATAAACGATACCGGAGTATTCTGATGCAACTTTAAAAGCATTTCAGGTCTGACGAGTTCTGGCAGAAATTGACACAATTTGGGAATTGAAAATCTCTGTACATCGTTGAACTTCTTATTCAAAATTGTTATTACATAGTAGCATAAATTAATAAGAACCTGTAATGATCCCAAGCCAT
>ML873576.1:8483-19252 GCA_009831015.1 Picea engelmannii | reverse complement strand
CTCGTTGGCAGCGGAGCAACACCATAGCAAATAAATGAAGGTAACTAAAGGGTCTAGTGCCAGTGAATTCTCTACTAGGTTCTTCTCAAAAGAGGGATTTATTTAGGGTTACAGGAAAAGAAGGAGGAACAGAGGTTGAAAACCCCACAGGCAGACCCGGAGGCATCAACCAGACAATTTCAAAAGAAAAGGTAAAATAGGTTATGATTTAAAGCCATTAAGTTCTCCACCAGCTTTTGCATCACCTGAGCCCGAAGAAGGAACATATATTCTTCTTTCTCCCAGTAAGTCGCCATTTGTTGAGCACTCAACACACCCTAAAAATCCTATGTCAATTTTTACTTTTTGGGTAACACTTGATATTTTTCACTGTCTAATTCGACTTCATTATGAAATATGTTCCCTTTTCTTATCATTTTATACTCTCATTAAGTCTTCCAAAGTTTGCTTGAATCTATGAAAACTCATGAATTAAAAAGGAATTAATGCTTAAATAAGGAATCAGTAGCCAAAACACTTCCCCCCGATGTGCTCAAATATTCGGCATCATAAGGAATTAAAGGATGAAAGAAAATCAGTCGTCGAGCGTCAATCTTCATCGACATCAAAAAAAGGAATTTTTCTTTCGCAACAACCATCACACAAGGATATTCCCGACAACCGATCCCCTTCAGTTTCGGTAAAAGGAGAAAAGAGTAAAACGTTAATGAAGAAAGAAATGATATTGCCAATGGTTGATACCTGATGTGCTTAGTGAAATGGAGGATACCAAACTGCGACGAATGTTTGGACCATGCTACAAGTTTTCTTCGATCACCGACTCCCAAAACGTTTTGGCATCGGGAGTTTTGAGGATGTTAACCCAAAGGAAACTACGCGATAAGTTTATCCCAAAACACCGAGCCCCGATACCTTTTTGTTATTGGCAAACCCAGGCTTATCTTAGAGTGCACAACTTGAATAAGTCTTGAGCCTGACCATTACCCACGAGCTAAGTCACTGGTCTTCAATGTTACGTATCCCAAGCCAGTTGTACCTCATCAACACCGTACGATGAAATCAATTGGTGTCGGAGGTTTTCACAGAATAATATCAACGAAAACACTCATAACACCTTTTCGGTACCCGATCCACCCACTAGGAAAGAGACACGATTGGACGTTTTAGCGCTAGATACGTTGCAATCTGGAGCATTTAGGGGACTAATTAATTCCAAATCTCACATTAGTTTCTAATTCGTGCGTGAATCAAAAGGACCGTTTGAATTTACCTATACAACACATCACCCTCCGCACCTCCTCCATCAACCCATGATGAATTAAATTACAGATATTTGGCGATAGATTTGTTTGAATTTCACTCATCACCCGAATTAATTGGTTGATACGACCAGTAAGTTATTCTCTGTTAAATCCTCTTGATCCATTGTAGACAAGATTACTCTGCTTATTAAGGAGTTTCAGAGCATCCAGAAGAATGAGACAAGAAATTCAAAAGCTTTCGAGCCCCTTGTGAGTATCAAACTACAAATTTTAGCAAGCGTTACACGTATGTACCAGTCTCGATTTTCTATGTTTTCACTTCATATATACATTTTGATCCAATGTCACTCTATACGTCGGCCCTAAAGGATTGTTTCATTTTTAGGAACAATGCCTCCAAGAACTACAAACACTAGGTGATCACCGAGAGCATCTAATCTAAAGGAACCAAAGGTGGGAGAAGGTTTGTCCCCAGGGCCAACAAAACAATTAGAATTTGCTCCAAGGTCAGAACCAGTTATCAGAACATCCACCAAGAATATTTTCACTCAACCTTTGGCCTTTGGAGACACAGAGGAAAACATAGGGGGCAAGGTGGTACTCTTGCACTGGGGAGAACTCTTCAAGAAGATAAGCCACGAATAATTCCCAGAATATACCCCGCACAACGACCACAACATGAGAAATATCGATGATGAATTTTTTCCAAATATCTGACTGTCATACCTACACATGGTAGCGAGCAGGACCCTGGTGTTCCCCTGTATAGAACTGCTTCAATGTATCATCAACCACACAGACACACGTAAGTGTCTGATCAAAGATGACAATGGCGTGTGTGTCGGGGTTTTCCTTCTGGTAGAGGAGCCAAATTATTACAAGCTCAGAGACTCGAAAGAGCGAATGAACACTGATTTCATTGTCAACTTTTATGAACACCATGACACTAGTCGAGTGAGGGATTCATGGTGGTGAGAGGATAAAAATTACACCAATCATACCTCTGACTATTACCAAACAACCAACTTAAGGGAGCCGTATATCTATCTAATGGCCCTCATTTTCCGGTTGTATAGGGAGAAAGATTGCTCCAGGTTTTCAGACGCTTGGATGCCTCTAGCTTATACTGTAGCCATTTCTAGGAGAGGTTTTAACTGGGGTGCCATCATTTCCAAGTAGCTAAGCATTTCCATACAATAGGCTCAGACGCCAAAAGAATGAGAGACTCCATCCTTTTACATGGATTCTTATTTATTAGGCATCATCTGCGCCAAAAATGTTTTTTTCTGGAATGAAATTGAGTTGGCACATCTCAAAACTCCCGGTCCATGTATATTTCAGCATCTTATGGGAGAAAATGTACAAAAAATCCTACTCCCTCATCTGCGATGAATTCATTGCCCACATTCATTTCATTCTTTTCAAGAAAGAGTTTCCAAGACTATTGGTTGCAGCCAAAAAGATGATATCAAAGGTTGGTCACTAGTATCTAGATGAGAGAAATACCTATATCAAGGTTTTCGAGGCCACTGGGGCACCACACCTTTTACTTGTGCATGTTCCTGATCGACTAGTGGTGGGGGAGATATGTTACCAGACTATCCTATAAGGCTACAATGCTTCCCTGGTGAAAGACAAGAAACATACATTTATACCTTATGGATTCCATATAGGTTTCTACATGGTAAAAGACACCGCCCAATCTAAGAAGGAAGGACTGAGTCAATTAGATTTTTGATTCCAGACCGGTCATTTTCGCAAACATGACCCAAAAGGTCTAGTCCTGAAACATGCATCTCAAGTGTCGTCTTGTTGGCCATATGCCCACAACAAATTTGAAGATGAGGTCTTCACGGAAAATGCTTAGGATTGGGATGAATTTGTAGCAAGGATGGTCAACCCTAAGATGAATAGGTTTAAAGCCATGAGCCTGGATGAACAGATAGAGATTCTAGAAAAAATAGATCAAGAGGCCCTCAGAGCCAGAGAGGAAACAGTAGCGGCTGAAACAACAAAGATTCCCCTGGTAGCCCCGATACAAGAAATAAATTTCCCCAAGTCTCAAGACATGCAGGAGAGATGGTTACTCATGTATGAACATGCCCAATAGATAATGGATCATATGTGAGATAACCTGAACCTAATCAGAATTCTAGTGCTCCCTTTCGATAACCCACATGAAATCTAGATAGGCCCAAGCGGCCCTAAACTGATAGACATCAATGAAATTGTCAGGTTAGATGACCTTGAATTCACAATTCCATCGGTCAGATCACCGACATGTGTTTCAGTTCAGTCGGAGACAATCAGGGCATCAGTGGAAACAAGTGTAGCAGACCCCCTCCGCGAGTTAATAAAAATATATGATGATGATGAGATCCCATAGGTATCTCTTGGGACCCTTGTGCATGTCGAAGAAGAAAAGGGACCTAAGAAGACATCTTCTCCTATTCCCTAGGTCCAAACCCAGGAGGTCCCACGAATATAAAAGGAAGCCGAGAGTTTCCTAGACACTGAAATACCTGATGCACCAGATACCCAAGCGGACAGTCTGAAGGACGAGCCAGTGTCGGGCGAGCTAGAGGAAGGAGACCCACAACAAGAAATCGACGTTTCAAAGGCCGATGTACAAGTAAGTATTGAGTCTATCCCTGACACCTCTATTTCAATCGATAGTCAACCCTCTAGGAGAGAAAAATAGAAGTCAGGCCATCGGAGCATAACAAGGTAGTTCAAGAACCCAATATTGAACAAACATATACCACCATAAGTTTGGGAAATACACTCCCCTGGGGAGATCAAAAAATTACCGAACCTGTGGACGAAGTATCCAACATACATGCGATATATTATGATAGGAAAAGAAAGGCTATCGTCCAGAGGACCACCAAGAAGAGGAGGATCACTTTAGATCATTCCATCCTCATCACTATAGAGGAACATTTGATCAACATAGAACATGCTAAGATGTCCGAGCTCATCAACTCAGAGATGAAAATCATAGGTGCCACCCTGGACAGAGCTAAAAGAGATGAAAAAGAGTTGGCTGCCTCCATCAAAGATATAGAACATTTGTGCCACTTGGATAAGTACTATCAGGACACCACATAGGTCACAGTGTACCTAAGGAGAGAATTCAAGGAGGCTTATAGAAAGTTCACAGACGAGCAACACTTTTTTTCTACAAGAATAGTTGATCTCTGGGAAGACACACACATGGCACTTGCGACGTGCAAATATATGGAGCGGTGGTACGATAAAGCGTAGCAAGATGTAGAGAAATTTGACTATGTTGGTGCAGTCCAACCAAGCCGAGATAAAGAAGAACATGACATTCAGGTGTTGAAAGAAAGTATTCTTGATCGCATAAGGAAAGTGGCTGAGTATTGGGAAAAAATGGCTTAGGAACCTCACTAAAAAATCCAATAGAAATGGACCAGATGCAAGAGAAAATGGGTCAAAATCAACAAGGAAATGAAGGATATCGGAATCCCAAAATTTGGCATGCCCGATGACTTCGTCGACTTGCACGACATAATCCAATCGCACACTGATAAAGATTCATCCTAGGCCAAATAAATAGTAAAGGTGATAGACATAAGAGAGATGGGTCAGGTGCGACAGTTTATGGAACACCCAATCAAAGCTCAGGCTATGTTGCAATAGTTAAATGCTGGTCTAGTCAAGTATCGGGCACATGCCGTAGAGATAAGAGAGATTTACATGACCCCAATGGAACAACACATATTTTCATATGCCCACACATGTGAGGAGGTGTTCATCAATTGGACGGAATATGAGAAGTATCACACATTTAAAGTGATATCTTGAGATGACTCCTAGAAAAACTGATAGGGGAGAATACCACGTGGTGAATTTTGTTTTACTTATCTTCACTTTAGCCATAATTTTCAGTTAATTGTATGTTATAAATAAGAGCATAGACCAATTAGTTAGTGGTCGATGGTTGTTGCAAGAAACTCTCATTTCTGGTTTTGTTAAGAATTATTTTGGATTTTCCTTTAATTGAGAAATCCTTCTGGACCAGAGACAAATTTATGTTTTCATCAAATGCGTGTATGATTGGATGTGGAGAAGAACTATTTCCTATTCCGTCTCATGAATGGATGCAGTAATGAGCAAGAGCTATTAAATCTATTGATAAGTTATCTGATGCAATGTTTTATATTCTTTAATGATGAAAATGAATCTTTGTGTTATTATGTGATTGATGATTAGAGTTGAGAAAATTATTTTTCTTACCATTGTTTATCACATGCACATTTTCTTCTGATAATTCGTATCTATAACACCCTATTTCCCCCAGTTTGTAAAAATAACTGGACTGGCCAAGAACTATGGAAAACTCATAAATGTGAATATGTGATGTAAATGGACCTTGAGGAAAAGGTCAATAAATGTGAATAACATTATGAATTTTATTGCAGGACTGCTGAGAGGGGATGTGCAGAAAAGGAGACCACAATGGCGGTGGAAGGCACTTGGAAAGGTGGCGTTAACTTCCACTGAGAATTAATACCGTATTTGGACTCCACTCACCCGGAGAACCAAAAGCGGCTCGTTGGCCCTGAATTAAATGTCATGTAGGCTAGTAGGTAGATGGCTTAATGAGGGATGGGAGCTGAACCGCCCATCCATAGAGTCGTCAGGCCTGACCAGCATGAGGTTAATCACACCACACGCAACCTCACAAGAGGATAAGGCGTGGGGTAGAAGAGATTGGGGGGGCAGACGTGAGGGGAGAACTCTGGAAATATGCAGAGTGAGTGATAGCAGAGAGGAAGGATTGCAACCTTTGCTCCTTGTCACTGGAAAACAGAGACGCAGTCTCACAACATCGTGGTCTCAGCTCGAGGGTGGCTAGTGGTAAATCCAGAGGGAGTCGCTAAGCCTATGGTTGGGTGGAAATGAGCACCCCTCTCAGCAGTTGCTTGACCCCTGGTGTTATCTCTGATAAGTGTTTTTCCTCTGGAATATTGAAATATATATATATATATGCTTATTCTGATAATTATTCTCATAAGTTGTGAAACTGTGAATGATTTCATTATAAGAATGAATGTATGGTGTTTTGATTAGTACTAGTAGTTGTATATTTATATGGAAAGACTACGTATGGTTTATGTCCTCATGAATTCATTATTTCTGTGAGTATTGTTCCAATTCAGACTTCACACCTGGCTCTCGGGAGGACGACATCCTTATATACCTTAGGTAGTACCCTAAGTAACTCTCCCCATAGAATTACCTTCCTTGAAAAGCCCATCAAGAACCGGGAAGGCGGTTGTGAAGGCGTAAGGCCTTAGTAACCCTGCATAAGGAGGAACGATCCTCTTGAAAACCGAGATGACAACATAAGGATGAAGTAATGACTCGATGGATGAGATCCCGTCGGGAGATCTGTGGTCACTCACGACCGTCATATCAAAGGAAGGAGTTGGAAATTTAAATACCTTATCCCTGATAGGTGTCGACCGATGGATGAGATTCCATCGGGAAATCTACGGACACACCCGATCGTTGGATTGGTAGGAGAAGGTAAGGTGTTAAAATGCCTTACCCCTTTGTTTTCTGTGTCTTCATGGGCAGCGAGGAATTTTGGATCGTAGATCTCCAAGTTCCATGAGAGTATCTGGACTGTGGATCTTTTCCACGGCCAAGGAGTCATGGAAGAATGCATGGGTAGGAATCGATCTGAGCCGTCAAATCTCGGCTGGAAAACCCGACAGTTGTTGGATCTATCCGGATTTACCCGAGGGTTAAAAACCCCCGTGAATCAGGATTTTCCATGATGAAAACCCCGAAATAGATCTGAGCCATCCGACTAACATAGGCCATGTGTCAAGAGATCCCCCATTTCGGGAAATCAGGAATCGCGGAATCGAGATTCCTGTTGACAAGAGTTCAGGATTTTCCATGATGAAAACCCCGGGATAGATCTGAGTCGTCTGATTGACTGAGGCCATGCGTCAAGAGATCTCCCATTTCGGGAAATCGGGAATCGCGAGATCAGGAGACCTGGCGACAAGGGGTCAGGACTTTCCTGGGTGGAAATCCCGGAGCAGTTGTGGACCGTCCGATTTAAAGAGGTGACGTGTTGAGAGATTACCCGATTCAGGAAATCAGGGATCGGGGATTTAGGAGTTCCGCTGAAAACAAATCGGGCTCTTGCCTTGACAAATCTCGATCCATAATGTTGAGACAATAGCATGTGGCTAAGTCCCGATGGACAGACAAGATTCCTTCGTGAAATCTCAGGGTCTGTAACGACCGTCCGATGTGAGGAAGGGATGCTAGTTTTACGCTGGGGCGCGAATGTGCATTAGGGTAAGTAGCGAGTAGATATGGATGGCTAGAGTCCACCCACCCATATCTACGGCTGAGGATGCATTCCAGAGCCCCCTTGCCATTCTGCCTTTAATGGGGGGGGGGGTCTGGAATTCAACGCGCAACTCTCGAACGGTCGAGATTAATTCATCATGATCAACGGTGCTCAGGCGGATTCCAGACCCCCCTTTCCATTCTTCCTTTAATGGGGGGGGTCTCGAATAGTGTGGCATGTGAGGTGGAGACCCTCCTATCATGTCGACCACCATGTCACATTTCCCTCTCTGCCACTTGTGTTCCACTTAACCGCGCAATGGGGTCGTTTCTCATTGGTTGTTCTCTGGCCCTATTGGGATTTGTTCCTATTATCCATTTTCTAACCCTGTAGGGATTCATCCCCATTGGCCGATCGCTAGCCCTATCGGGATTCGGCGGTTGCCAAGTCAAATGACTCGACATCACTATAGCGCCGAGGTGTGAAATATGAAAGAGGTACTACATTTATTCGGACTATGATCATGACCCACGACCACATGGGAGTGGGGAGAGAGAAAGAGCTAGCTTACACTGGTCCTCCATGGATGTTTAGGGTTTCTGATTCGGCACAAGACCAGAAAAATCCGATATAGGTAGTGGGTATGTGACAAAGTGGTATCAGAGCATGGTTACAACACTCGGCTTGATTGGGCTCATGAACGAGTTGCGCATAAGCTGTGTTCAAGGTACTCCTACGAAGAGCAACCCCTAACGTAACTCTCTTGTCCAGGATTGAAAACTTGGAAATGAGAACCCAACTGTGTATGCATGTGAAAGAATTATAAATTATGCGCAGATTATAAAAATATATCTAACTCTTGACTAACAATCAGCATTTGTCTTTTCACCTAAGCGGATGATCAGCCATGGGAATTTACAGATGCAGATAATGGTGACTCACTAAGAGATGGGAGAAGGCTCCCACAATAGAGACGAAGAGTGTGATGAAAGAAGAGAAATGGGAACCTCTCCAAATCTAGCCGAGACTGTGAGGAGTCTCATGGTTTAATTGAAAAGCTGTAAGGCCGACAATGAAAGGATGATGAAAGAACAAGAAAAACAAACTGAAATTAATGCAGTGTTACTGCAGAGTTTATCCGACCTACAGTGACAAATGCAGCATGAACCAAAAGTGCAGAAACATGGTCGTACCAGTGGCCATACTGAGAGGATCACCTCAAGAAAGGTCCACCCCAGAGGTAAAGGACCAGTACCATATGACTCCACTGAGAATGAAGATGGAAATTCAGAAGGCTCTTCCAGCAATAGGACCAGTTCCTATTCTCGAAGAAAAAAAAAGAAGTAAAAGACTTCCAAGAGTCATAAATTTGAGGAATTCAAAAAGGCCAAACCTCCCTCCTTCGATGGTGAGATAAAGAAGGGAGAGGAGGCTGAGGCTTGGCTACTTGGATTGAAGAAATATTTCATAGTCCATTATTTTTCAGAGAATTTGAAGGCCTGAGTGGCCACTTTCAATCTGAACAGAAAGGCTTCCATCTGGTGGGAAGACCTTAAGATATGAAAGGGGTCCGCGAGGAGGACCTGTGTTGGAAACGGTTTGAGAAGTACTTCCGGAAGAAGTATTTGTTGGAAAGGTATTTCGACGAGAAGGCTAAAGAGTATTATGAACTCAAAATGGGACAACTTACTATAGAGGAATATGTCAACAAATTCCTTGACTTATTGAGATATGTACCCTACATCAAAGCAAAGAAGGCGAAGGTGCAACGCTTCATCAGTGGGCTACCCAAGGAATACCGAAATTGAATTGAATTCGATGAGCCAAAGACCTTAGAAGACACTATTCGAAAGGAAACATATTGTCATGAACAATATGGAAATCGGGCAGAGTCTCATGGAGACTGGAGACAAAAGAGTGGTTCAAGATTTCAGAAAAAGGGGATTAAATCCTCAGGATTTAAAAACTACAAGAAGAACCCTAGAATGAACTATCCAGCCTGGAGTGTACTCCAACAGAACTTTCCATCATCAGACAGAAATAAAACTTTTGGACCTATACCAGTAAAGACTAATAACCCAAAGAGAGAACCTATGAAATGTTGGGGTTGCGGAGAAGAGCATCTCCTGAGAGACTGTCCACACCGACAATAGAACATTTGGAAAGTTTATAACATTCAGGAAGCTACCATAGTCAATGATGTGGCAAGGAGTGTGCCGCAGGTTTATGCAACATTGGATAATAACCAAGCTGACCACCAAGCGTCAGTAGTGGAAATAGAAGGTATGATTCTCAACCATATGGTGTCTGTTTTGATTGACCCTGGTTCAAATTTGAGTTATATAGCCCCTAAATCTATTCATAAGTGTAAGATATAGCCACAAAAGAAAACTAAGCCATGGTTGGTACAGTTAGCCACTGGCACCAAAAGAAAGGTAGTAGAGGTCATACCAGCTTGCCAATTAATGTTGGGTGAATTCCTCACCCAAGCAACCCTTAATGTATTACCCCTGGGATCATACGATCTGTTGATTGGTATGGACTAGTTGTCTGCCCATAAAGCCAAATTGGACTGTTACCATAAAACCTTAGAATGTGTGAGAAAAGAAGGAAAAAGGATAATGTTTCAAGGGATCCGAAAACCGGTCTTGGTGAGACAAATATCATCCCTGCAAATGAGAAAGTATTGTTGAAAGGGATGTCCCCTATATGCAATACAGGTGTTGAAAAGAATCGAAGGTGCTAAACCAAGCCCTGACGATCACCCTATCCTGAGAGAATATAGAGATGTGTTTCCGCAAGAGGTACCGGGTCTACCTCCGAGAAGAGACATGGACTTCTCAATAGAGCTCGCACCAAGAGCGGTGCCAGTGTCTAGGACACCCTATCGGATGAGCACACCTGAGTTAGTTGAACTCAAATTGCAATTGAAAGAAATGATGGATAAGGGTTATATTCAACCCAGTGTGTCCCCATGGGGAGCACCAGTCCTATTTGTGAAAAAGAAGGATGGTACCCTCAGACTATGTATAGATTATAGACAACTCAATAAAGTAACCATAAAGAACAAGTACGCCTTGCCCAGGATCAATGATCTATTCGATCAATTGGGGGGTGCGTCTATTTTCTCAAAGATTGACTTGAGGTCGGGATACCATCAAGTC
>ML873573.1:0-19252 GCA_009831015.1 Picea engelmannii | reverse complement strand
TAAACAAATCAATCAAGGATTCAATGGAATGGGGAATCCAAATATGTGAATGAAGGATACTTCATCAAACTAGCACTCAAGAACTACTACCTAGGTCAACAATCTAGAAGAAAATATGGGGAGGTGATTGCCAACCAAAAGTAAGATTTTTCACATTGCTTTTGGTTCAAAACAAAATCTTAACAATATAAAATCTTAGAAAGAAGGGGATCCAAGGGCTCAATAGATGTTCACTCTGCCTAGCAACAAAAGAAATGACAAAGCATTTATTTCTGAAATGTGAATTTAGTAAGCAAGTTACGTAGATCACCTATGCAAACTTGGGAAGAGAAATTCAAATGCCCCAAGATTGGAGGCTAATGAACTTGACTTGGAAATCATATTTTCTTGGGAGTTTGATGCACAAGTAGCCACTAAAAATAATTTGGGTTGCAATGCCAAAATACTTGTCTTGGAAGATTTGGATAGCAAGTAATTGTGCCATCTTCAAACAAGAAACCATTATCTAAATGAGAGTTACTAAGCCAAGTCATAACCCTATTACATGAAACGGTATGATTATGTAACATCCCCACTATAATCCCAAGTTTATTTAATGCTTAATGTAGATATAATATGTGGCTACAGCCAAGCGATGTAATATGTGAACTGTATTTCTATGTTTTAATAATAATATGTGATGTCAGCTGCTAAGGGGACATGGATAGAGATGGGGGTTGAATTAATCCACGAGAGAGGGGAGGGTCTAAGAGAATGGCCAAGAGGGGTCCAAGGGGGAATTACCCATGTATATTAATTCAACCCATTTTCCTAAATTTTCCATTGGTATACGAACCTTCTAATTTTTTATTGAGTGTTCCCAAACCCAATCATTGAATACATGTAAGAGGGTTGGTGTGAGTGGTCACACCCCATAGTTATTGGGCATATGGGGGATGAGTACAATTAGCTTGGGGAAGTGTGTGAGTCAAACAAGTAAGCCAAAGGGAGTAAATTTGTATGGGAAACTACAACAGTCTTAGACAGACAATGGTTTGCATGAGCAAGATAAGAGAGCTTGGAGTTGGAACATCCATGGAGGGTGAATTCTAGAGCATGTTGGAGCATTTGTGGAGCGTATTGGAGCTGAATATTGAAGAGTTGGGTTTCCATGCCTGAAGAGTGAACTCATGTGTGAATTTCACTGTAACGACAAGTGTTGTTGTTGTTTTTTGGTAGTTTTCTTAGCAGTGAATTCCCTTGAGTTTCCCAACTGAGAGATTCCTAGTTACTTGCACCAGAGAGACCCTAATAAACGAATGGGACATCTGAGGGACTGAGATCAATGAAGGGGTGCATTCCTTGGGTTGGGTAGGTTGAGAGGAAGAGAGATGATGGAAAATCAAGATGGTTGTAGGAGAATACCAGTGGGTTGTGAGTTTATGAGTTGTGAGTGGACAGTGAGACACCACCCTCTTTTGTGGATTACTAGCCTCATCTCGGGGGTGACTAGCTGTTGATATTTGGAACAGTCAGTCTATGGTTGGGTGGAACGTTTGCCCCAAGCAGATAGTTGCACAACTGTGTCTAAAAGATAAGTGTTTTTATCTTCTTGGTGTGTTATTTTATGAGTTAAATTGTTGTGCATGAATTTGGTGTATGAGATTGATTTATATGTTGTTGTAAATTATTTTATTAGTTCCATTTCATGTCTATTTAGCATGTTGTAGGTGCATGTAAATAATAATAATAGTGAGCAAGTTAAATCTTATTGTAATTCGTAGTTGGAAGCTATAGGAAATAAATTAGATAACATAAATTTTAATTTTGTGAGTTTTTTGCACCGTAATGTTCCTCAGCTGGGTTGGGGGACATTACAGATTAGATGATGTGGGATCAATATCTACATTAAAATAGAAGTTCAAGAAAAGAATTGGATTCGAGCCTTGATTCCTATCCAATCTAAGGAACCAAAAACACCAATAAGCAGGTCCAATCAGTCGACAAAATTGCAGCTTAGAATGGGGGATGAAAATTTCTAAGGATGGAAAGCATAGTGAAAACAACACATCCTTTTATTTGATGTCACCTTGAAATGTAATTCAAGGGTGGCAGGTGCAGGAGGGGTCATATTTGATCCTAAAGGGTCAAAAGAAATTGCATGTGCATGGAGGATAGGAACCTCAACCAATAACGAGGTAGAAACTCTAGCTGAATATTAAAAAATAATGGGGTTTAGTAAGCAATGGTGGTATGGGAATCAACATTAATCATAAGATCATTACACCACAACAATCTACCGAAGAATTTTAAATTAAGCAGGCTCATCCAACGAATCTTATTAGAAATCCAAGACTTCAAGAACATTGACTTTTATCATATCCTATGAGGACAAAACAAGCTTATTAGTGAGCTAGAAAATAAGGGGTGTGGGTTATCATAAGCAATTTGAGATTTAAATGGGTGGATAGTCACCTTAGCATCCCCATGACGTGTTTAACCATAGTAGAGAGCAACCTATACCCAAACAAATGGCAATTCATGCAAAGTCAATGGGATAGCAAGTTATCGCAACAACATTGTTCCCATTCATCCTTACTCAAGGTTATGGAATGTGTGAATATGCATGGTGTGAAAGAGGTGGTCATGGATGCATGTGGGTTAATGCACACTACAAATGGGACATGGAGAAAATTATTTGTGATTACTCCATACAACAACAGTTATAAGTCACGGAGGAGTCGAAGTATTTTTCTAGAAGTTGGCTCTCAGTCTGGATTATTTGTCCCTACTTCATAACTCCTTGAATATGCATCTTACTATGGGTTCTTTTAATTTGAATGGTGGGTGTGTATTATTTGGGTTGAATCCAAGACTGGAACCAAAGCTTCGGTCCATGGCATACAAGCTAAGGGCACTAGACAAGTTGTATTCTCCTAGGAAATTAACAAGTGGGTTGGCCCCTATGGCACACTGCCACTATACGAGTGGTTATTGCATTATGTGTGAGTTGAGTGAGGTAAAGCATGGAATGAAGTGTTGCAAGAAGGAAACTATAGAAACTCAATGCAACATAATGAATTGGATCATTCTTTGGAATAAGGGTAAGGGAAAATTCACAAGTCAAATTCAAAAGGAGACCAGTGATAGGGACACTGGTGTAGTTGATTTAGCAAGGAAACTTTTGTGAATTCATGATTGGGAAAAAGAAGTGGAAGCATTCGTGGGGGTTCACCAAAGACAACACTTGGAGCTCAATGATAAGGTAAGATCCATGTAGCTATTAATTAAGAGATTTGGGGTTCACCTTGACCTACCCCCAATATTATTTGCATCTCCTCCTCCTCCTAATGACTCTAGCTCCATTGAGGATTCCTCGTTTTATGGCCTTTCTACGACCTTGGAAAACGATGGGGGATTGTTGTGCACTCAAGACTTGGAGGCTAGAACTAGTCGATGGAACAAGTTAGGTCTACCTTGCTGCTAAATCTGGAAAGAAGAAGTGCAAGGATGAAATTGGAGGAGAGCCACATGATAACATGCATATTTAAGCATGTCATAGGAAAGAAAATTAGAAGTTTCCTTTTCTTGGTTTTACAAGTTTTATAGAGTTTTGTTTTGCTTAATCAATATGTAAGAGAGCATACCTTTTTTTTTTAAGTAAGAGTTTTGTATTTCCTTTAAAAGACTGTAAATACTAAAAATACAGAGAGAAACATAATGCCAGTGTTTGTGTCGGTCTAAATCACCCATCTGGGAAACCAATCCGACCAACACTTGAAAATATGTCTGAAAAACTAAAATGTGTTGTGCTAAAAAGACAAAAATAGACTATTTATACAGGGTGCCACATAAATCCTGGTAACCTTTTACGTGTAACTTAGTCAAAAATCTCGGCATGCATAATCTATTGAAGTCCCAAAACATTAAGATGAGGGTGGTGACCTGAGCCCAGTGTTGCCTTCGTGCACTTGGTCTGCCTGGTCCATTGTCACCAGAGGAACAAAAACTGTTGCATGCACGCTCATACCCAAAGTTGTCTCTATCCCAAGCACGTTCTCTGCCTCATTTGGGTCGTGTGTCGTTGTACCAGGTACTTGAATTGACCCGAGGAGGGTGGTGAGCAGGAGTTCCAACCTTTCCCCGCATCTATCCATGTTTTACAATCTGAAGTGTAGGTCGTCTATGTCCTTGTGAGAGTCAAAGAAAATACCTTGAAGGTCGTCCCAGGCAGCCAAGAGGTGCATCCAAACATCATTGCTTGCACAATATTGCGGAGAGGGATGTGAGGGGGGANGAGGGGGAGGGGGCGACAGAGGGATAGAAGGCCCAAGAGGAGGACGTGAGGAGGACGCAAGAGCAGGCGGAGGGTTGGGGTCAAAGCCCAATGAATTACCATCCTGGTTGAACCATTCAAAACGGCAAGCCCGTGGTGAGGAGAGTCGGGGAAGAGCTCTTTGGACAAGAGGAGATTCAGTCGAAGACAAGGTGGTGGAGCTTGAAAGAGGGGGATCCAGTGGGGGCAGTCGGATGGCCATGCGTCCGTAAGGTTGGTAACATTGGGTGCCTCTCTTTGACTTCCCTCGTTGCCTAGGCATTACTAGGAGAAGGAGAAGTTCAGTGGGAGGAGTAAAGGTCTGAACAGAGGAGCTAAACCAGAGAGTGGAGATGAGCAATATCAGAGCATTTGGGCAACTGGCTAAGGATATTGATGATGAAATGAGCCTCCATGCAATCTCAAATGGTATTAAATCATACCAGCGCAAGAGCAGAAGGACAGGCCAGAATTTTGTCACCATGGCAGAGCTAATGGAATTGGCACGCTGGAGAGGGGCATTCATTGGTGCAGGGGAGTAAATGGGACGTGAGGTCGAGGGGTCGAGCATTTGAGGAGGAGGGTGGCGCCGGGATGGATTCACATGGCCACTCCATTGTTGGAGCATTTCGGACATCCTCGTGTGGAGTGTTGGACGCTCCACCTGTCTGTTGTGCTACATGGACGTCTAACACCCCATCTGGGGGTCTTCCTGTGGCTAGAGCCAGGGCATTGTAATCTTTGAGGATTGGATGATCTAGCTGACCAGTGGGCGTGCAAACCAATTTCTATCCCACCTGATCAACTCCAATATTTGTCAGTTTCTCTTCAATTTGGTTTACTTTCCTCCGAATGTGTGAAGGAATGAGTACCAAGTGAGGTTGGGCGAGAGTGGCAATTTTTTTGAGGTTGTGATTCAGTCTCCAACAAGGGGAGAGTCTCTCATGCTCAGCCCCATGAAGGATCTTAGTGAATAGGCCTATTATTATCTGTGAGTCTCCTTCTACAATTATCTATGTGTGTCCTTGCTCTTGTGCCAACTGCAGGCCTTGAAGGAGGCCCCATAGTTTCATTGAGTTATTGGTGTTGTGCCCAATGCTACCTACAGTGATGAGTAAAATGTCACCTTTGGGATCTCGTAGAACCGCTCCATAGCCATCCAGTCTAGGATTTCCTTTGGACACCCCGTCAAAATTAAGTTTGATGAACCTGGGGGGCGGTGGCGTCCAGCTTGAGGGACTGATCCTGACTTGAGCTTTCTTAGGTTTTCTAGAGGAATTGAAGTCAGTGAAGATTCTCCAGTGTGAGAGGATGGATTGTTCCTGAGGGGGACATAAGAGGTCCTCTTCTTTCCAAGACTGTGCATGAATTATTTCGATAATATTGTCTTGAATATTGTGCCATATATGCTCCCAGTTGAGGCATGAGGAGTGGAAGATGTGCATGTTTCGTTCCTTCCAGAACTTCTAGAGAATGAAACCTGGGAGGAGCTGCCAAATGTGGTTAAGGATGGGGGAGCATAAGGCCTTATCTCTCCATTCTTCAATGGTCTCCTTGATACCTTCTCGGCTGCGATCTGAGGTCCTCATGGTCAGGGCGTGTTGGTACCAAACCTGGGAGCTAAAAGGGCAGAGGTTCAAAAAATGATTTTGGGTTTCAGCCGCATCCCTACAGAGTAGACATATTGAGGGTCCACGAATCCTCATTTCAAAAGGCGATCCCATGTTAGAATTATTTTGTGCGCAATGAACCAAAGGAAGGAGCTAATCTTAGGCCAAAGTTTGGCAAGCTAGATTTTCCCCCATACTTTTTCCTTTGGAAGAGTGTTGAAGGAAACTTTTAGAGAATAGGCCTCCTGAATAGTGAAGGTCCCACTTGGAGTGTGCCCCATATTAAGATATCTTCTTCCAAGAGTGATGAACCTTGTGTTTTTTGAGCTCCTCGTGCCAGGGTTGGAGGCCCATGTGTTATGGGACATGGAGACTTGTCTAGGAGAATTTCCAAGTGTTCCAAGTGTCATCGAGGGGGGTATTCTGCCAGAAGTCAACCACGTTGGTGAGACTAGCATGTACTGTGGGGACTAGAAAATTTGATGTGAAGGGACGTTTTTCCAATATGGGCAATTACTGCCAAGAATCATGCCAGAAAGAGGTCATTTTCCCATTCTTTACTTCCCAGAAGGCGTGTTCAGCGATGAGGGCATTGTTCTGCTTTGCAATGTTCCAAATTAATGAGCCTGGACCTTGCTCATTCCATCTTATTAAATTATTTTCCGCTATGTGGGGGGTGTATTTTAGTCACCTGAGACACACCCATAGATTCATGGGATGTTTGATCCATCTCCACCAAATTTTGGCGCTTAAAACTTTGTTGAGAGTATCTGGGTCACGAAGGCCTAACCCCCCAGCCAGCTTTGACTTGCAAATATTTTCCCAGCTGACTAAGGCTCCCATGTTTCCTGCCTTTGTTCCTTGCCAAAAAAAAAATCGTTGTAAGTTTTTAATAGTTGTGAGGACAAAGCCAGGAGCAACTAAAGCAGAAAAAGAATAAATCAACATGGCTTGCAGCACTAATTTAAGAAGGATGAATCGGCTAGGGAGATTAAGGGTGCTAAAGGTCCAAGAGGAAAGCCTTTTCTCCAAGGAAGAGAGGATCCCTTTCCATGAGCTATTGCGCAAGGCTTTGTCTATGAGGGGAATTCTCGGGTAGTTGGATGGAAGGGAGTTGCGGGTGAAACTGAGGAGGCGAGTGATGTGTAGTTGGACATGGTGCAGGGTGTTAAAAAAGAAAATCTAATATATGTCCCTGTTAATGTCCATGTCTGAAGCATCACACAAGTCTTGGAGAAGATTGTGGATGTGGTGATCTTCCCTAGCCGTGGGAGATCCCATCATTAGAGTATCATCTACAAACTGACTGTGAGAGGCAGGGAGATTGAGACCATGAAGTGGAAGACCTTTTAGAGAGTGTATAGGATTGCTTCTTTGATGGATCTGCTTAGGCCTTCAACCATAATGATGAAGAGGAAGGGTGATAAAGGGTTTCCTTGTTGGATGCCTCTGGAGGGAGTAAAGGGACTAGAGGGGATGTCGTTGATAAGTATGGAGAAGAAGGTTGAAGAGGCGAGATTGTTTATCCAGTCAACCCAAGTGGGGGAAAATCCAAAAGCTAACATAGTGGATTGCATATAAGCCCAGTTGATTTTTTCGAAATCCTTGGAGATATCCAGTTTTAAGAGCATACCTGGGATTTTTGTGATTTGGAGGGAGTGGATGACTTCATGAGCAACAATGACGCTATCAAGTATTTGATGTCCTTCTACATACCCTGATCATTCAGAAGAAATGATGAAGGGAAGCAGGGGTTTGAGACAGTTGGCTGTGACCTTGGTGAGGATCTTGTAGATGACATTATAGAGGGCAATGGGTCGGAATTGCTTCGGATGATTGACACGTTCTTCCTTGGGAATGAGGGTGAGGAAAGTCGCGTTGAGGGCTGGAAGAACTTGTCGTGATTGCCTGGAGTCCTCGATGATCGCCCATACTTCCTGTATCAGCATTGGCCAGCAGTGATGAAAGAATTTCGTTGTGAATCTGTCAGGGCCAAGGGATTTACCATCTAGAGTGTCATGGAGAGCCTGATCGACCTCCTCTATAGTGATTGGCCTTAAGAGGGCTTCGTTCTGATTTTTTGTTATGCTTGCAGGGATATTCTGGGTGATTTTTTCGATGGCAGCAGATCTGCTTCCCAGAGGCTCAGAGAGAAGATTTTGATAGTAAGTAATAAGTTCTTGTTCCAGGCTGTCGTGAGTTTGGAGAACTTGCCCTTGACCAGTCACAAGATGAGAAATGTGGTTGATGTTCCTTCATTGAATCATGGATCAGTGAAAGAAATTGGTGTTCCTTTCTCCCTCCTTAAGCCATTGGATTCTGGACTTCTGTCGCCATAAGATTTCTTCTTGAGAGCACCTGTTGTCCATTTCCTTACGAATGTGGGCTTCTTGTTCCTTCAATTGATCTGTGATGCCTTGCTCTAGAATCTTATTCCTAAGGCTTTACATTTGTCGGGTTAGAAGCTTTTGGGCTTCAGAGATATTTCCAAAGATGGTTTTATTCCATTGTTTGATGTGTTGTTTGAAATTTTTTAGCTTTTGTTGAAAGCGATACATGAGTGATCTGTGCTGGATGGATGATTCTTTCCACCAGGTTAGAGCCATTGCTTGGAATTATGAATGTGCAAACCGTAATTTCTTGAATCGGAAGGGTTTCCTTCCAGGAGATCCCATGATGTCTACCCATAAAATAATGGGCAAGTGATTCGAGCCTGAGGCATCCAAGATGCTAGCCTCCAAAGATAAACCTTCAAGCATGAGAGGTTCTGAGATGAGGAATCGGTCCAGTCGACAGGTGATCTGCTGGTCTCCTGATCTTCTATTGGACCACGTGAAAAGACCATTGTGAGTTTCGATGTCAATGAGGTTTATTTTGTCGATCAAATAGTGAAAGTGTTCATTATCAGTGTCTAGGTGTCGGATTCCCCCCTCGTTTTTCATCCAAGTTGTGTATCATGTTGAAGTCACCGCCAAGGATCCATCTGTGAGGATTTAAGAGATTCTGGATCCATTCCAAATGTTGTAAGAAGGGGATTTTTTCCTTTTGAGTGGCTAGGTCGTATACATTAGTTATGTACCCTGGTTTGTTTGACCCAATGATTTAGAATTTTGTTGTTATAGTCCATCTTGAAGTGAAGAAGTTTTCCATTAGAATGATATTGGGGTTGCATAGTATGGCTATACCCCCGGCTATACCAGTTGCTTCAATGCCTATGTATTTTTCTTGTTTCCAACATCTTGCTAGGATTTGGTTAGCCTCCTCCTTGACGCATTTTGTTTCTTGAATGAAAAGAATATCTGGTTGGTTTGTCATCATCCGATCTCATAGAAGTCATTGCTTGCTACGACCTTTGAGACGCCGGATGTTACAAGAGATTATCTTCATGAGGAAGGTGGGGTGGGGAGGGGAGGGAAGCTGTCAGAGATCAGTTGTATTTGTCTTGAGTTTACCATAAAGTTCCCAATCTCTTGTATGAGTTGTTGGGTGGATTTTCGCCCTCTTTTCTTCTCCTCTTTGGATGATTTACATTGATCTTTCGAAGGATGTGGATGTATGCCTAGCCCAAAGCTAGATCTTGTTGCCCCTCCTGCTAACAAGTTTAGAAAAACCTTGTGCACTTTAGGAAGTTGATATGGGGGAATGATATAGAGTTCCTTCTTTCTGTAAGCTTTCTCTAGATGAACGAGATCTACACCAACTAGATCTTGCTCGTCTAGATCCATTTCGGCATCATATTCTTCTGTTTCCATATCAATGGGGGTTTTATCATCTGGAGGGGTAATGTGGGGGATTTGTTCAATTATTGGCGCTATTGTCAATGTTCCTTTGTTATCAGCTTAGGTGGGAGCAAAAGGATGGTGGAGTTTTGGCGGTTCGTCCAGGTCCTCCGGAAGTTGTTGAAGGGGGTCAAAGGAGTTTCTTGATGAGGGGCCTTTTTCAGTCAGGTTGATGATTTTCTTGTTTTCTTGGCGATGTCGATCACTAGCTTGCGTGAAGCCTTCTTTGGTCTTGCTTGTATTAGGGGCTTATGTTTTGCTTATTGCATTAAGGGGACATTCTCTAAAAAGGTGTCCATTCTCATGGCACTTTCGACAGCGGAAGGGTATATGTTCGTAATCTATGGTTTGGGACCATTCTTCATCTTGGTATTCTAGGGTGATGGATCCGAGGAGGGGTTTTGAGATAATGAGAAAAACGTAGATGCAAGCATAAGATGTGTACCTTCTCTGTTTGGATGCTTCCGATGTCTTGACATAGATCCCAATGGTATTACCGATTCCTGCTAGGATTTATTCGAGCCATAACTCTTGGGGTAGTGAGTATAATCAGATCCAGAACGGTGCATGCGAGAAGTCTTCTTTTTCGGGGCTGGACTTTTTCATTTAGAAGCACAGAAAGAGCCCAACGGAGTTGAAGAAATAAGGTTCGTCGTCGAATATTTGGTTTCGATCTTCCAGTTTGTGCAAGATGATTGTGAAGAAGCCTTTGGAACTCAATTGAAGATCATAGCGTCCTTTTGGTTTCCACCAATGTTGTATCCATTTTGTTAGATCCCGCTCTTAGGGCCAGAGCCCTAAAAATTTGCCAACCTGAGCATAGTCTCTCATGTATTGTTTTTTATCTTCTATTCATGGGGTGATTACCACATATTTTGGAGTCGTCGGTGCTTGAGGTAGAAATTTTCCTGGCTCCCATAGACGAGATGATTTTTCATGGGCTCGTCCGAAATCCATTTCCATAGCCTTTTCTTTTGTTGTTCCTTTGAAAAATAGTTGAGATCTTACTTCTGGGGGGGCTCGAATGGCGGTCTGCGGAAATTGCCCCCGTTTTGTTCTTGAGATACTGCATGACTGTAGGATGGACCTCTCGGCCCGTCCACAGGAGTGGTCATGCCTCTACCAGGTCGAGGGGTGGCCATTTGCACCAGGCTGTCACAGAGTGGAAACCCTAGTAGTTGTTAGGGTTCTGGGTCACTTAAAACACATTAAGAAATTTTCACACTCGTATACTACTAAATGAAAAAAAAGAAAAAAAAGTCTTACCTATTGAGTCTTTAAATGTTGGAATAAGGATGAAAATATCTATAGGGAGATGGATAGGTTGGCCTACCATTTAGGCTATTCTGCCATGGCCATCTCTACTTCTTTTTGTATTACACATATGTCTAATTTGGTCGCAACATTTTCTAATATAAATTATATCCATTATTGTGAACCAAAAAAAATAATTAGGAGGTCCATAATTAAGTTATGACACTTGCTAGAGTTATGTCTCGTATTATTAAGGGTATATCAAGTTAAAAGGGAATGGTGTTCATCCTCCACCTTGTTAGTATCATAAATTTGACAATTTTAACTATGTAGATGATGGCCAAATTTGACTATTTTCACTATGTAGGTCATGACCATTGGTCTTAAATTCGACAAAATTCGTTTTATTCTTTCAACTCATGATGTTGGAAAAATAATTTTGATCACTCAAATTATAATTAATAAAAAAAAATATTATTTCAACTTGTCATACAAACAAAGGGATCCCATATGTCAATTTGGTGTCTAATTGGGCAATGATTTTAAATTAGATTATTATTATTATTATTTTATCTTTAAACTTCATAGATATGTAATATTTAATAAAATTTCTTCATAATGTGCAATTTTTATATTTTTTCCATATTTTTATGGTAATGTACTTTTCATCATTTTATTACGTGAATAATTTTTATATCAATGTGGGTTTCAAGTAAACATTTCACTTATCTCTAGAATACCCAAAGCACAACGATGATGATGATGTTATTTAGCATCCTCTTAAAACCATTAAAGTGGAAATGTTATTAAAAAAATTAATGGTGCACGTGTAACATTTGGAAAGGAATCAACCTAACATAGTGAATTTTTTTTAATTGAAGCTAGGAAATATTATATTAAAAGGTTGTAGCATAGCTAAACATAAAACATACAAATAGTATTGATATAAGGTGTCCTACAAAATTGTCAACTCTCAAGAGCCACAAAAGAGAGTTTGCAAATGTTTGCAATTATTACATCTCAGTTGTACTTGCAAGCATATTGCTTAAAATAAACACCTAAAATAATGATTACTTTGAAAAACATGAGGATTAGCGAAATGCATGGAGGCTATTAGCTTCTTCTCGACTAACATTAGAAGGAATAGAATTATGGTGTTCAATATCCATGTCCTCTTTTATCTGATGAACTACCTCCTCCTCCTTGAATCATGCATGAACAAAGTTAACTAATAGCCTATGGTTTGAAGTTGTGGAGTGTGAGTCTTTGTCAACATTGAGAAGCATGTTTCTCTCTGATTCCAAAAACATCCAATTTATGCCTTTGTTGGACCAAAAGGTTCATAATTGTCGCATTATGTGTGGCACTTTGACGTTCATTTTCTTGGACCTAGGAGGTCATTGAAAAGATGGAGGGTTTGTTACATTGGATAGACTCATTGTGCTTTTGAAGAGTTACATGAATCTCTTGGGCATCCCCATAGAGAAATCTATGATGGCAAACCCAAATTAGAACCAGTCTGACCATATTTGTGTCGAGCATATAGAGGGAAACCTTTGTTCCACCGTCCTAAAAGTATTACAACTAGAACACTAAATTTCCAACAATTTCTGAAATCTTATATGAGAATAACAGCTTGACCAATCCCAAACAAAAACAAAGGGGCATATTCCAAACAATTCAAGACCAAGGCATAAAGAAATAAGGTCTAGATAGTGATGAAATTTATAGGGAAAAAGAGATATATACCACAAAAGCATTGAGAAAAGGGAGACAACGAACCTCCTTCTAGTACAAAGACATAACCTAATTACTAATTCCATAAACTAAATTCAAAATATGGACAAAAAAACAAATCCCTATGAGGGATATCCACTGTAAACACCTAAACATTGTAAATTGCAGCCCAATTTCCCAAAACACTCGCTATAAATCAATGATAGATCTTACCATATGGGTTCGAGTATTATGGAGAAGACACCCTGATATTGCTTCATTGTCCCACCTCACCCCCAATGATTCGAAAAGATCTTTTAACGACAATGGTTGAGTTTTAAAGCATGAGTTAAATAACCATTTAGGAAACTGAAGAAAGAGGAAGAATTAATGATGAAACATAGCAACCATTAAACATATACAGATATGAAAATGAGCAGAAAGAAACATCAAACCATAACAACAAGATTGTTAACGGAGTTCGGCAATCTTGCCTACGTCTCTGGGCCTTTGTCTTAGTGGGTGAGGCTTTCTTATTTTTGTTCAAAGCTTCAAAAGTACATCATATTAGTGCCAAATGGCTTACAAACTGATATGGTCGTGTTCTACCATATCTCAAGAACCCAACAAAACTAATGGCACCGAAATCAGATGAACGAAGCTCCCATAAATGGCCCGCAAAGGTGCTCTCCTCAATGGATTTCGTGCATAAAAATGGCTTTGGCTGAACAATTCTTCATCATTTTCATGTTATGAACCTCCCTTATGGCTTCAAGAACCTCTTGTTTATATAGGATTGAAGTGGGTAACAACTTCCCAACTTCCCCCCAAGATCTGGCCTAAAAAAGGGCCCAAGATCCTCCAAAAAAGGATTAAATCTCCTAAAACTGCTGAAAAAATCAATAAAAATCATAACATATAGTCAAAAACCCACTTTTGGAAAATATTACAGGCGCAACCCCCAAAATCCGGGCTCCTGGTCACTTGGTGCCCTCCATGTGGCCAAGCGCTGAGTGCTTGGCGCACTATCCCCTTAACCGTCGATCCCTTGGTCACATTGGTAGCGATGTGCCCATAGCTTTGAGCTCCACGTGCTTACTATACGGTTAGCCCCTTGGTTTAAGCCTTTAGTTACGCCCTTGGTCAGCAGGCTAGCCCGACCGACCAGGTGCTAAGCAAACATAATTGCGCCAACATTTTAGGGTCTAGGTCACATGTATCAAGGTCGCGTTGCCGAGGGCTAACCAAACTGTAAGGGATCTCACACCAACTGTATCAAAGGAATAAACCATATGCGATGGTCCTATACGCCAGGGCTGGAACAATAACTCCACGCCAAATTCTAATAAGTGCGTGTTCATGTCGGTATCGGTCATATGCAACACGCCGGGGGCTGGGGCTAGGCCCCAGCCCTTAATTCCACCGGATTACACCATAGTTTTAATTCAAATATTAACTTTGCACCATAGAGATTAAGAAATAATGTGGGCAGGCTGGTAGCTCGGTCCTGACAAAACGCGTCAATCCGGACTAGAGGTCATAGGTTCAACTCCCCAAGAGTCCAATAATTTTTCCAAACAATTGACCAATAGAGGAGTGCCATGTGGCAGCCCATGACTGGGCCACGTGGCACCATTTCATTCACCCACAGGTGTGCCACATGTCAAAATGTCATTCGACCACCTGTCTGCCCACATGTTTACCTAGTCAGCGTCCATTGTACCTTCCACATCATTGTACAATCGTATGACCTATACAGTCAGCTGCCATGTCAGCACTATATGGACTGTATAGTCAGCATTTTTTTTGCCTGTTTGACAAAACGAACAGACCACAATATCTTTCGCATACGGTGTCCGTTTGAGCATGTTCAAGTTGCGTTGGGTTTGTATCAACGAGGCCTACACACATGTCCATTTTGAATCCATTCTGAGAACTTTGATTTTTAGGCCTTCCTGGACCATTTTGGTCCCTAGATCCATTCTGGATCACGCCTCCCCACTAAAGACCTTTTAGTCCTCCAAAAGGATACTAACCAGTCATTAAGTGTGGGATAGGCCACCCGACTTGTTCTCTGTCTTTAAACTCTATCCTGTGCACCTGTCTCATCAAGATCAACTGTAAAACAATCATGATAACAAACAACATATTGTTAGCCATTTGTGCTATGTCACATGTTACTGAAGCCACGATCATCCATGTTGACAACATTACTAATGATAACATCAGAAATATGACTACAAATGAGCTAATATGTTTGTAATACTTGCACGACATTAGCTTATCTTGAAGCAAAGTGTGATTGATCTTCCATTCTAGAATCATCTCATATTCTTGCTTAAGATCAATTACTTGATTTGAAATAATTATAGGTGTGTTGCTTGCATGAGTTTCCTTTCTTAATTTTTCCATTGTTTGAAGAGATTGATCTGCTTTTTAGTGATGAGAATGAACAACATATTATTTTCCTGCTTTGGTTAAGTGATATTGATTATGTTCACTGTAGAAGATTGCTTTGTGATCATACAAATAAGGACTGTCTAAGACCATTCCACATTCATTGAGTGGCACCACATCACATGTTACCTCGTCCACAAACTTAGATGAAATTGAAAACTTTAATGTGCATTGCTTTGTTATGTGCAATTTATGATTGTTTCTTATCCATTTAAGTGAGTAAGGCTTATGATGCATCTAAGTGTTTAATCCCAATTGTTTAACCACTTCCTCTGAAATCAAATTAGATTGAAATCCACTATCTATCAATGTGTCGACCTTAGTATGCCTCATTATGACCCTTATGTGAAACAATTTAATTCTAAAATCATATCCATCACCAAGTTTACCTGTCGAACCAACCAATTAGACTTTAGATTCATCACCAGAATCTGATCCCAAGTCTGTTGGTCGTGTTGTCGCTGCAACTGTTTGCCTTCCTTTCCTTTCCTTGAACCACTATGGTCTCTTCTTGGGATGCAATTTCTAGCAATGGTCCTCATCACGCCCTTCTTTCTTACAATGCGTGCAAGAGGGCTTCTCTTCCTTTCTTGCCATTCCAATTCCTTTTGTCCTCTTTCCTTGAAGACGATTCCCCTGATACACCAACCCCTGTTTTCCCTGCTTCAATGTATGTTGCTTGAGCAGAAACCTCATCAAGATTAGTAGTTCCAAACATAAATACAATGTTGTGAATGTGTGCAGGTAAACCTCATATATACTTCATAAGAGTTTCTTAGGTATGTAAAGGAATATCTAACATAAATGCCATCTTACAAAAACCATCTGTGTATTCTTACACTGTTTGTCCTTTTCTTAGTTTAAGACCTTGCTGTTAAATTAAAGCCTTCTCTTTATAACCCAAAGGATAAAATTGCTTTCTTAGTGCAAAAACAAAGACTTTCCATGATGGAAATACATTACCCACTTGTTGCGTGCCATTTTGCAACTTGCTTTGCCACCATATGAGTGTCGTGCCTACAAGTCTAAGCGATTCCAACTTGATTTGAGTTGCCTCATCCTTGATTTGTTGCACACTGCAATAAACCTCCATCTGTTTGACCCAGTTGTCAAGCCTCTCTGCATTGAATTCACCCTCATACATAGGTAATTCAAATTTCACATCATGCTTAAGTACAAGCATTTCTTGTTTATGTTTATGGGAATGTTTTCTTGCGGTGGATTTGGAGCTTGAACTTGAAGAAGAAGAAGTTGATGGAGAAGAAGGAGGTGAAGGAGGAGTTTGAGGAGGATCCTCTCCTTCACTTTTAACCTTTGAATATTCACCTGGAATCGGTCTCTTCCGTTCCAAGTAATCCTCATATAGAACCTTCATCATCTCCGACATGGTGAAGAAATTCTTTCGAAACTCTTTCTCATCATGAGAAAGTCCCTCTTCCAATACCATCTTCTCACTTTGAGAAGTTCTCTTTCTCGATCCAATCTCAGGATTCTCTTCAACAAGCTTGCCTTCACCACGATTTAGCCTTTCCCTGGTAATCATGCAAACTCAAAAACCAACCGTCAACTAGCTCTGATACCACTTAATCCGAAAAGATCTTTTAAGGACAATGGTTGAGTTTTAAAGCATGAGTTAAATAACCATTTAGGAAACTGATGAAAGAGGAAGAATTAACGATGAAACATAGTAGACATTAAACATATATAGATCTGTAAATGAGTATAAAGAAACAACAAACCATAACAACAACATTGTTAACGGAGTTCGGCAATCTCGCCTACATCTTCGGGCCTTTGTCTCAGTGGGTGAGGCTTTCTTATTTCTATTCAAAGCTTCAAAATTATATCATATCAGTGCCAAATGGCTTACAAACTAATATGTTCGTGTTCTGCTATATCTCAACAAGCCAAAAAAACTGATGACACTGAAATGAGATGAATGAAATACCCATAAATGGCCCACAAAGGTGCTCTCCTTAATGGTTTCCCTGCATAAAAATGGCTTTGGCTCAACAATTCTTCAACATTTTCCTATTCTGAACCTCCCTTATGGATTCAAGAACCTTTGGTTTATATAGGCTTGAATTGGGTAACAACTTCCCAACTTCCCCCCAAGATCTAGCCTCAAAAAGGGCCCAAGATCCTCCAAAAAAGGATCAAATCTCCCAAAACTGCTGAAAAAATCAATAAAAATCATAACATAGAATCAAAAACCCACTATTAGAAAATATTACAGGCGCAACCCCCAAAATCCTGGCTCCTAGTCACTTGGTGCCCTCCATGTGGCCAAGTGTTGAGTGCTTGGTGCACTAGCCCCTTAACCGTCGCCCCCTTGGTCGCATTGGTAGCCATGTGCCCATATCTTTGAGCTCCACACGCTTACTATACGGTTATCCCCTTGGTTTAAGCCTTTGGTTATTCCCTTGGTTGACAGGCTAGCCCGACCGACCAGGTGCTAACCAAACATAATCGCGCCAACATTTCATAGGTCTAGGTCACATGTATCAAGGTCGCATGACCGAGGGCTAACCAAACTGTAAGGGATCCCGCGCCAACCGTATCAAAGGAATATATCATATGCAATGGTCCTATGCGCCAGGGTTGGAACAATAACTCTACACCAAACGGTAATAAGTGCAAGGTCATGTCGATATCAGTCGTATGCGACACGACGGGGGTTGGGGCTAGGCCTCAACCCTTTACTCCCTCGGATTATACCATAGTTTTAATTCAAATATTAAATTTGCACCATAGAGATTAAGAAATAATGTGGGCAGGCTGGTAGTCCGACCTTGCCAAAACACGTCGACCCGGACCGGAGGTCACGGGTTGGACTCCCCGGGAGTCCAATAATTTTGCCAAACAATCGACCAATAGAGGGGTGCCATGTGGTAGCCCATGACTGGGCCACGTGGCACCATTTCATTTTCCCACAAGTGTGCCACATGTCAAAATGTCATTCAACCAATTGTCTGCCCAGTCAACATCCACTGTACTTGCCACATCATTGTATAGTTGTACGACCTATACAGTTAGATGCCACATCATCACTGTATGCACTGTACAATCATCATTTTTTTTGCCTCTTTGACAAAACGAGAAGACCGAGATATCTTTCGCATATGATCTCCATTTGAGCCCGTTCAAGTGGAGTTGGGTTCATATCGATGAGGCTTACTCACATGTCTGTTTTGAAGCCATTCTGAGCACTTTGATTTTTAGGCCTTCCTGGACCCATTTTGGTCCCTAGATCCATTCTGGATCACCCGAGAAGCCATAATGGAGAATTGAAAATTCCAGACAGAGGTTAATTTCTGCATGCAAGTGATATGGGGTCATGTCCTTGCATATCCCCTCCCCGATCTTGAAGGTTGATATGAAGAGTGTTAGGACATGTGTAAATAAATGAAGGAGGAACATGGCTTGAGATCAAATTTCATAGTCCTACATTGCCTTCAAGAAGCCATAATGGAGAATTCAAAATCTCAGACACGGGTTAATTCCCGTATGCAAGTGATATGTGGTCATGTCCTTGCATATCCCCTCCCTACACTTGAATATTGATATGAAGAGTGTTGGGACATGTGTAAATAAATGAAGGAGGAACATGGCTTGAGACCAAATTTCATAGTTTCTTATGGGATAAAGCATTGAAATTTCCCTCTATTTTTGCTCGAGACTCCTTGTTTAAGAAATGTGTCTTTGTTATCTAACCAATCAGCTTGTGAATTAAAATATCTCAGAACCTGGAAATATGAGACCCTGGTTAAACCATTTACCTCCTTGTTGATTCAAGCAATAATTAGAATGAGCTTATTATCTGATGGAGTTGATTTTGTAGCCATCGATTTGATAATGACTCTTGAGTCTCCAATGGAGATCAAAGATTTTATTTTTTGTTCTTTTGCAAGGAGTATACCCTAAAGAAGAGCATAGGCCTTGACTTGGCTATTTATAAATATTCCTAGGCCCTAAGAAAAAAATATTTATGTTTTTCCTTCAGGATCTGATATGACCCCCTCCCCCACACTTACTGCCTCTAGATTTCCTTTGGACACTCTATTAAAGAAAAGAATGAACAATCTTTGCTTCATTCACCAGCCTTGGAAGTCTTGCTTGTCCAATCGAAGCTACCATGAAGT
>WSFP011456688.1:0-19252 GCA_009831015.1 Picea engelmannii | reverse complement strand
CAATTTGATTATATATTATATACTCTTTAAAGAAGTCAATATTAGAGCTATCATTGCAAAAGAGCATAATGACTGTCTCCCTTGGACCATTGGACCCAATGGGTATCAATTGAAGTTTCAGCAACATGCATATATCAATGGCTCATCAAAAACTTGTCTGGCCTGAATCTTTTCCACAGGGTTGGTTTGATCAGAAAGATTTCTACCGAACAGGAGCACTATAACAATGCACTGCAAAAGCATGTACATGGAACCCAAGCCCAACATTCTGAAGACGTACGGAAGCTATTTTGTTAATATGTCCTCACTGGACATATTAACAACTTGAAGTTGGTGCTTCAAATATAAATTCATGTCAGTATTCCCATTTTGGTATATACCTACCAAAGTATCATACATTTCCTTGGCAGTCATCTTATAAGCAATGTGAGGAATCATGTGATCCTTCACATATTCTAGCAACACCCACTTGGCCTTCACTTCCTCCATCTTGTGAGCTGTCAATTCTTGTGGATCATTAGGACTTGCAACCACACTCTCAACAAAATCCTTGTGGTCATTTTATTCCAATAGGAGAACCCTGGCCTTCCAAGCCCGGAAGTTAGTTTCCCCTTCCAACCTATCTTCAATTTCAAGGTGTTCACCATGGTGACCTGCCCAGAAAAAGAACAAAAATATTCCAATGTTGTAGCACAAGTGTGTCTCAAGATGATCCCCTTCTCTTCAAAGCCACAACTCTGATACCATCCCAATTTTCACATGCAACTTGATCTGAATAATTTCATATCTAAAAATTAATTCTTAGTGATGCAACAGTAAACCCTAATAGTTATCACTAAACAATTTTGCACTGAAATTATTGACTGAAAAATATAGCAGCGAAAACAACAAGATCAAAGATGAATCATCAACACATACGATACACAAAATTTATGTTTTGTAACTTTATCAAATTCAGAAATTATGAGGGAAAAACCATCCCTCCTAGCTGTCACAATTACACCAAGAACCAAGGACAACCTTTTCCTATAAAAAACCAAAAATCCTCTGCTTACAAATCTGCTACATCGGCCACATGTATAACATGTTGACCTTAGTCATACGACTACTGGCATCAATGGTATGGATCACTTAAACTACCCAAAAAAAACTCACACATGCGACCTCAAAACTACCCCAGAAAATCACACGTGAGGTTTTCCTTCTGCCCTCACATGTGTGGCCTATCTATACCACACATGCAGCTTGTTCACACTTGTGGTTGTACCTTCTTCCCATGTGTGTCCCTATTTCTCTCTTATCCTCACACGTGTGGTCGAAAATCATAATCCTTCCTTGGCTAGAAAAAAAAATCAGAAAATTACCAAGAACCCTAGGCCAAATTGCCACAATTGCAAATTTTCCCTTGCTGAAATTTCCAAGCTCCCAGCACAAGTGCACTCTCACTTATGCTAACTCCATAATGACACAATGAGATTTGTCACAATCTCTCCTCTCCTTTTATAGGATCCTAATGAGTGAGTTTATGCACCCCTTCCAAACTCAACAATTAATTAGAATATTTTAATCCTCTATGTGGGTGTGACATCCCTACACAAGCCCACAAATCCCATCAACTTTCCCATGAGGCCCTAACCTCATTCCAAGTCCGATTTCATTAAAATGAAAGGCTAATTCGGTGCCAACGAAGATTCCTACATGTCTGACACCTTGGCCTCTTGCGGGAATACCTTATGAAGATACAAAAGCTTCAACAATCGGGAGAGTACATATGTCCAAGATAAAGATTGCAAGATGGAGATTGTTGGAAATATTTTTTTTGGATTTTTTGATGTTCAGTTTGGATACCCTGTCTTTGAAGGCATTTTTACTTTGAAGACCTAGATCAAATGGGAGCATAGGATATATGGTTGAAATTTTTATTTTGATGCCTATCCAACGGTATATGCCACTCCATTTAACTCCATAGGAATGAGGAGATATGAAATATTATGTCAAGTCGGCCCAGCCAAAAAGTACAAGTCTACCCATCCAATTTTACAAGTCATCCCCATAAGTGAATGTAGAAACACTATAAATACAAGATAGATGTGCACAGTTGAAGTTTATCCATGCAAGAAGAGAAATTACAAGTGCACATAAGATATATGAGGTGCACACGAGGAGCTAGGGAATATTCTTGGGGTCTAAAGGTTCACAAGAGGAGTTTTCTCGGAGTTTTAAGGGTGCACTATGAAGGACTAAGCTCTATGATATTTCAAAGTGAATGGTTTTGAGGACGTGATGTTGCAGCTTGGAATAATATTTTGGGAATAATGCTATGAGGTTCACTAGGGCACGAAGGCTAAATCTGACTAGGGTTTGAAGGTATATTTGGACTATGAAGCAAGGAACAACGTTGGAGCATGAAAGTTAAGGGTATGATGATGTTGTGAAATGCGTGAAGTATGAAGCATGCAGGTGAATTCAAAAGTACTCTTTATATAAATATCTTATATTGGTGCCTATACATGTCTTATTGAATTGGTGCTCAACTAAGGAGATTGGTGTCTCTAGTAAGTTGGTGCCTACACAATATCTTGTTGAGTTGGTGCTCATCTGAAGAGATTGGTGTCTCTAGTAGTTTGGTGCCTACACAATATCTTGTTGAGTTGGTGCTCAATTGAATAGATTGGTGTCTCTAGTAGTTTGGTGCATACAAACTTTGTAACAATAGTTTGGTGCCTACACACATTTATAAAGATAATTTTTTGTGGTTTTCTCCCACAAGGGTTTCCAAATTAAACTTTGTGTATTGTGATTTGACTTTACATGCATTTATTGTTTTAAATCTAATGAATGATTGATGAATTCTCATTTAAAGTTAAAAGTATCTTATATGGATTCACCCCCCCCTCTTAGTATAAGCATAAGTTCGACAATTTGTATCAGAGCATGTTCCTTTGGAAACAATTTAATCACTGGAAGGAAGACCTCGGGAGAACACATGGCTAGTAAAGAAGGTTTCTCCACAAATAGGGCTTTGTTGTTTGATGAAACAAAATACACCTTATGAAGAATAAGAATTCAAACATATCTAATGGCCCTTGGTTTTGATATTTTAAAATTAGTCATGGTTGGTTATACAACCCCAACAACTCCACCAATAGATGTGTCTAGGAAGAATCCTAGTGAAAATAATGCAACAACCATGAATGCCATATTGTGCGGTCTATCAGAATTAGAATTTTTTAAGGTGATGCATTGTGAATCGAAAAAATACATTTGGAAAAAAAATCAACACATCTCTGAAGTCGATGAGAAGGTGAAGAAGGCAAAGCTCCAAACTCATGGAAGACAGTTCAATATTTTTAAAATGAAAGACAGAAAATGTTGCAACCTATTTTCTCCATGTGGATGAACTGTCAACACCATTAGAGGACTTGGTGAGAAGGTTGAAGAACCAATGATTGTGAAAAATGTGCTAAGGTCACTCCCATTAAGATTTGATTCCAAGGTCTCTACCATTGAAGAAATGAAGGATATGGAGAAACTAATGATGGATGAGTTGTATGGAATTATCACTACATATGATATGAGAACAGAAAAAAAACAAAGACAACACAAAAGGAATTAACTTTCAAATAATCAAAGAAGACAAAAGGACACAAATCTTGTGATTGTTCCAGCCATGATTTAGATACAAAAGAAGCACAATTCATGAGAAAGCTAAAAAGAGGTTCTGGAAAATACAAAGGTAAGATACACTTCAAATATTTGAATTGTGATAGAGTAGGACATTTTACTGCTAAATCTTCAAATGAAAAAATGGAAGACAGTGACGGTGAAGACAATAATGATGAAAAAAACATAGCAATAAAAAAAAACCTTATAAACACAAAAGAGGAAATATACTAAGAAGAAGAGTTGTTGCTCTAGAGAGGACAACAGCTCGTCTAAAGAAAGTGATGGATATGTTTTTGATATTGATAAAGAATAATTTCTCTTCATGGCCATGGATACAAAGTCTACTGATACATAAAATGAAGAAAATTAGAAAGAATAATCAAATTAAGAAGAAGAAGACATTGATGGGGCAGTGAATCTTGAAGCAGAACTCGTTAGTGCCTTAGAAGAAATAGGCAGATTGAAGAGAAAGAATAAAAAGCAGAAAGAACAATTGTAGAAATATGAAAAGAAGGATCATAATCTGGATGAAACAGATCAAAAATTTATCATCCTAAAGACTCAACTAGAAGAGGAAAAAATGATAGAAGAAGTGGTGAGAATCCAGCTGAAAGAAAAGGAAGAAATTTGTGAGAATCTAGAGGTTGAAATTATTTCCTTAAGAAAGGAACTAGAGAAAAAAATTGATTCGTGGATTAGAAGCTTGAAGTTTGGAAAAAACACTAAAGTATTAGATAATATTCTCAGTTACCAAAGGTCATCATTCATCAATATAGGTCTTGGCTACGACGAAAAAACAAAAGACCCTTGAGGGTGATGCAAGCACTAAGGTCACAAAACCATTAGAAAAGGAGAATGAAGAAAATCCTAAAAGCTATGCTAATATTCTCAAAGGCTCCATCAACAATGAAAACAACAACAAAACACCTTATTAATTATGGAAAGGTAGACCAACTACAATCAAATACTTCAAAGTATTTGGGAGAAAGTGTTACATAAAGAGAAATGAAGATAATTTGGGCAAGTTTGATTCCAAAACAGATGAAGGTATCATTCTTGGCTATGCATCGAGAAGCAATTCCTACAAATGCTACAACAAAAAACTGCACAAGGTTGTATATAGTATTGATGTAAGAATGGATGAATAAATACCTCAAAAGGAAAAGTCACAACCAAATGAAAATCCATAGGAGACAATCTACAGAGAATGAGAAAAAGAAGAAGAAATAGAACGCCTAGATCCAAATATGCCATCCATATTTGTTCAAAATCATCATCCAGAAAAATATATTATTGTATATAGATACAAGAGTTCAAACTAGAAGAAGATTGAACTTTTATTTTCTATCTGAAATAGATCCCAAGAACTTTGCATAATCTAGTGAAGATAAGCATTGGGCTAATGTTATGAAAGAGGAACTAAATCAGATTGAAAAGAATGAGATATGGGAACTTGTTGGAAAATAATGTGATTGGCACCAAATGGGTCTTCATAAAAAAATTGGATGAACATGGACAAGTGCTAAGAAATAAAAAAATATTGGTCTATAAAGGGTATGATCAAGTTGAAGGTATTGACTTTGAAGAAACCTTTGCTCTAGTTGCAAGATTAGAAGCAATCATAATGTTTTTTTCATTTGGGTATTTTGAGAACTTCAAAGTCTATCAAATATATGTCAAGTCAGACTTTCTAAATGGAAATTTAGAAGAAGAAGTATATAATGAACAACTAGAAGGATTTTGATTGTTAGAAAACAAAGATCATGTATTCAGACTAAAGAAAGCACTATATGGACTACAACAAGCTCCCATAGCTTGATATTCAAGACTTGACAAGTACCTATAACAACAAGGTTTCAAAAGAGGAGTTGCAGAAAACAATCTTTACATCAAAACATACAATGAAAAAGTGTTAATCATGGTGGTTTATGTGGATGATATCATATTTGGAAGTAATGTGGATAGAAGGAGCTAAAAGTTTGCATAAGAAATGCAAAAAGGATTTGAGATGTGCATGCTTGGATAATTGTCATTCTTTCTAGGAATGCATATTTCTCAATCCAACAAAGGCATATTCATTTCTCAGACCAAATATATCAAGGAAATGTTGAAGAAATTTAGAATGGAAGATTGTGCACATGTCAGTACACCCATGATCACAGGATTTAAGTTGAGCAAAGATGATGAATCTCCAGAAGAAAATCAAATACTATACAAGTCAATGATTAGCAACCTATTATATGTGACAACATCAAGGATATGCACCATGCAAGTAGGAGGATTAGTTGGAAGATTTCAATGTTCCCCAAAGGAGACACATGTGCAAGCAGTAAAAATAATATTCAGATATATGAAGGGCACATTGGACTTTGGCTTGTGGTATTCAAGAAGTAAGGGCTTCACTCTAAAAGCATATAAAGATGCATATTGGGCATGAAGTATTGATAACAAGAAAAGTAGCAGTGGAGGAGCATTATTTCTAGGCAATTGTCTAGTATCATGGTTGAGCAAGAAGCAAACTTCAATCTCTTCATCCACAACAAAAGTCGAATATATTGCAGCAACATGTGGCACACAAGTTCTTTGGATGAAGCAACCATTGAAGGATATCAAGGTAGAATATGATCATACAATCTCAATCATTTGTGACAACACAAGTGAAAACAAAATTTTAAAGAATCATGTTATGCACTCAAAGATGTAGCATATTCCCACTAAGCACCACTTCCTAAGAGAACAAGTAGTAGAGATAAGTGTCAAGATAAAATACATTGCCACCAAATAATAGGTTGTAGATATTTTTACTAAACCCCTTCCCAGAGGCACATTTGAATATCTCAAAAAAACGTTGGGAGTGATATCCCTCTCATCTCGTCAATAAAGGGAAGAACAAGCTTGGGGGGAGAAACCCTTTGACATTGATTTCAAAGGGGGGAGAAGTTGCAGATAGAGGAAGAATGGCATACATAAGGAGAGTTGTAGATAGGGGGAGTGTTACAAAATTCACTAAGAGTTTCCATCAATTAAAAAGGGGGAGATGGTTGTAAATTTTGATGTCATTGATGTCAAAGACATGGGGAGACTACATATGTCCAAGATAAATATTGCAAGATGGATATTGTTGGAATTTTTTTTTTTGATTTTTTAATGCTCTGTTTGGATACTGTATCTTTGAAGGAATTTTTACTATAAATACCTAGTTCAAATGGGAGCATAATATATATGGTTGAAAATTTTGTTATGAGACCTTTCCAATGGTATATGGAACTCCCTCTAACTCCATAGGAATGAGGAGATATGAAAGATGATGTCAGGTTAGCCCAGTCAGAAAGTACGGGTCAACCCAATCAATTTTACAAGTCAGCCCCATAAGTGAACGCAAAAACATTATAAATATATGATAGATGTGTGCATTTGAAGTGTATCCAAGAAAGAAGAGAAATTACAAGTGCGTAGAAGAGATATGAGGTGCACAAGAGGAGTTGGGGAATATTCTTTGGGTCTAAAGGTGTGCAAGAGGAGTTTTAAAGGTGCCTCATGAAGGACTAAGCTCTATGATATTGCAAAGTGTGTTGTTTTGAGGATGTGATGTTGTAGTCTGAAATTATATTCTGGGAATAATTCTATGAGGTTCGCTAGGGCATGAAGGTTAAATTTGACTAGGGTTTGAAGGTATGTCTGGGGTATGAAGCAAGGAAAGGCGTTGAATCATGAAAGTTAAGGGTATGTTGATGCTATGAAATGCATGAAGTATGAAGCATGCATGTGAATTTATAATTAATTTGTGTATAAATATCTTATGTCGCTTCATATACATGTCTTATTGAGTTGGTGCTCAAATAAGGAGATTGGTGTCTCTAGTAGGTTGGTGTCTCCACAATATCATGTTGAGTTGGTGCTCAACTGAAGAGATTGGTGTCTCGAGTAGGTTGGTTCCTACGCAATATCTTGTTGAGATGGTGCTTATATGAAGACATTGGTGTCTCTAGTAGGTTGGTGCTTACAAGATTTGTAACAGTAGGTTGGTGCCTACAAACATTTATAAAGATAAGTTTTTATGGTTTTCTCCCACAAGGGTTTCCAAATTCAACTCTATGTACTATGATTTGAGTTTACATAAATTTATTATTTTAAAGCTAATGAATGATTGATGAATTCTCATTTAAAGTAAAAAGTGCCTTATATTGATTCACCTCCACCCCCCCACCACCCCCCCTTCTCAATATAACCATAACTTCAACAAAATGGACAATACCTCCTAACAAGGTAATCAATACAATAACGTCATCAATAAACATGTTATGTGTTTTTAGAACATTAGCATGTTCTCATGGAAGGTTTTTCGTGTTGAGAAATGTAGCTTGAGTAGGAACTTCTTGCACAGGTTTAATGTCAACGTGCAAGAAGTGGTTCGAGACATTTCTTTAGTGACCACTTAGAAAAAGTGGAAATTAATTCCGTATTGTAATTTCACTTGAAAAATAAAAGAAAAAGTGAAAGTCTTATGTTTTGAAGTCAGTTAGTCTTAGGAATCTAAATGAAATGTTTTAGAAGTTATAGAACATTAGTGACTTATATTATGATTTAACCTTAGCCATACATATCATGATTTAGATAGGTGACAACTAGGATTGAGTAGATTAGTCGTTAGGATTGAGGAGATTAGTTATCTCTCTCAAAGCATAAAGAGGACAATATAATATAATTCAATCTCACATGAGAATAGTGCAAGAGATTTGGAAGAATAAAGAGTGCATTCAAGGAGAAGAATACCATATTGCTAAAGAGATCAACAATATACCAACAGATTGTACATGTCATACCACTATTGTAGCTATTTTTTCTTATACACATGTAGTACACCTTCAAATTTGGCCATACAGTTCATACCATTGTTGTAGTTGTTTTTCTTATGCAAATGTTGTATAGCTTCAAATCTGGCTGTACACCTTCATATCTAGCCATACACCTTCGGATCAGGTTGTACACAATGTTATGTGGATTTTTTGAGTGTGTTGTAGTTGTTGAGAGGAGAGGAAGAACAATTTGTTGTCTAGGAAAGGCATAAATAGAGTAGGTCACAATGTTGTAGTTGTACCCTCTCTTACACGGGTTGTATATTGTTGTTTGAAGCAATTTTATCGACCATATAGATGTTGTTTCAAGCAAGCTACAAAGGTCACCATTTAAGCTTTGATCAAAAAATGAAAAACTTATTAGAAGGAGAAATCCATGTGTATGTGTTTCATTTCTTCCACTATTTTTTTAACTATCGTGTTATTGATGCAATGTTCAAAAATTCAATTTTTGCTACTAAATAAATTATGTTTTTTAGTTATTTAATGAGAATACATTAGGACAACACTCACTTAGGCTAGAAATTTTTTACATGGTACCAAAGATTTTATTTTGTTGAGATTGTCAAGGATTTACAACAATAAATCAATCTCAGAAAGGACCAACAATTAGAGGGTTGCAATATTTATTTTAAGGGCTAATTTTCAGATCTAGGTTTTTGTGCAATAGATCTCAAAGATGGCATCATTTGGCCTTATATTTGAGGATAGACTAGATGGCACCTACAATTTATTGTCATGGAAAGTGAGTGTTGCACTCGTATTGGAAGAAAATGACCTATGAGATATTATCACGGATGTTGTGCCTTAGCCTACATATCTGCGGTAGTTGGCAGTTCACAAGAAGAAGGAAGTGAAGGCTAAGCGGATGATCATGGATCATGCATATAAACGATCATTTGATCCTTCATATATCAAAGAAGAATACAAAAAAAGAAATGTTTGATCTCATGGCCACCCTCTACTAGAGTGAGAACATAAACATGAAGATGTTATTGCAAAACAAAATCAGATCCATATAGATGACCAAATCATATACAATTACCAGTTACCATATGAAGGCCACTCATATTCATGATAAAATTGCAACAATTGAGGAGAATATTGAAGATGCAATGCTCGTGAACATGGCACTGAATGGATTCTCAACTTCATGGGAACCATTTGTCAAAGGTGCTTATTCTTGTGAGAACCTTCCCAACTTTGAAAGGCTATGGTATAATTGTATCCAAGAGAAGACTTTGATGGATTCAAAGGCTAGCAAGAAGCCCGATGGTGAATATGACCTAGCCCTATTTGGTAAGACACATAAGGGAAGAGGTAAAGAACCCAACAAGGGTAAGGGAAATATTGAGGAGTCAGCCTCATAGCCAAAAAAGGACTCGAGTAAAATCATTCGATTCATTTGTCATAAGCACAATTAATACGCATCACAATGTCCAAATAAGAAGAAGGATAAATGGAACCAACAAAAAAAATAGGTAGAATCCCCTACAAAAAATCAAATGAATGAGTTTGATATAAATTTCAAGAAGGATTTATTGATGGTTTCTTACCTTTCTACCAGCACAGTTTCTAGAAATGCATGATATGTGGATAGTTGGGTATCTCATATAGTATGACATCGGCCCAGTGGTTATTTTCTAGTTTAAAAAAGCAGGACCTAAGAGTACATGTTGAGTTTGGAAATGATGCTAAGTACCTAGTGGAAGGAGTTGGTACTACTCTCTTCCATATTGATTCAAGTAACTCTTTGGGTTTTGACAATGTCTTGTTTGTTCCAAGTGTTGATCCTAAGGTTTGCACTTGACTGCTAAAGGGAAGAGCTAGGCCACCTCAAGTTTTGGGACGATTAGGTTTTTATGAAATGCTTTTGTTGGTTAGTTTATAGATGGGTTTTTAAATGATAGGGACGTAGTTGGGATAGCTGAGACTATCATTGCAAAGGTTTATTTTAGCTAGTGGCACACATAGTGATGAACAGATAAATATATGGAAGAAATAAACAAAGGAAACACAACAAGCAATATAATGAGTTACCTGTTGTGTGAAATTTCAGACTTAAAATAATATTTCAAGGCCTAAAACACATACTGTTGATGGACAAATGTGACATGCTGTCAACTGGAAGAATAGATTCGGTCCGGGGTTGTCTAAATAACCCAAGCCATTTGGTGTAACCTATTCTGACGGTTTTAATGGCTCTGTTAGCCAACTAGGGTCCTAAAGATAGAAATATGAAATAAACTAACTAAAGAAAATAGTCTAACAATCGACACAATAATTACAAATATTTATCTAAGAATGTGAATATACAAATGATCATGAACATTTTATATACAGTTTACAAGGTTTGCATGAAATATTGCGAAAATGATTGTTTGATAAAGTTTATGAATCAAATATGAACAATATTTTTTTTTTTTCTTTTTTAATTTATTTAAAGATATTAAACAAATAAATACTAAATGAATATGATTGAAACAGTGACATAAAAATAGTCAAAGCTAATTAATGTAATCATTGTTTCATTCATAAACAACTTAACTAAATAACACACAGAATACTCTGTAGTTGATCAACAAAACTGGTATTATCTTTCTGTGTTGTATGAGCTCATGCCTGTACTGTTGTTAAGGGAAACCTATAACAGAACAATACTAGCACTTCTAGAATACATTCAAAGAAGTATTTGATATTGGAGAAAATTAATAACAACAGGAAGACAACTAATTAAAAATCATGTGATCTTAAGATAATCAATATTTAAGAACAAAAGAAAACTCAATTCTGAGTATTGATATTATCCATCATTTAACATTAGAAATAAATTTCACAATAATCAAATGATCGATTGATCACACATAAAAAATGGAATAAGAAATTATGGACAACATATAACATTTAACAGTATGAAAACACCATATGATGACAAGCTAAAGCTAAAATCAACCATAACAACATTTTCATAATACAACAGTAATGAAAGAACGGAATGGAATAAGCATCACATAGGTCTAAAGCCAAATATGAATTGTTTTCCCATATTCTTTTTGAAAATCACATGCCCGTATTGTAGTCCTGGAAGATTTTTTAAGATAATAGACTTTTAAAGATTGAAAAAATTAATACATAAATGATAACAATTAACCATGTATTGATAAAATAGACTAAAGCTAATTTAAATCAATGCATAATCAATTATTCAAAGAATATAAAGATATTATAATGAAAATAAAACCATTTTACTCACAAGACAAAAGCCATTAAGCAACCTGGAATTTCATATTCTTCTTTGAAAATACTCGTCCATTCTCTCAAAGATTCCAACCATCCGTTACTCCATTTGAAAAGAAATAATATACAAAAGAGAAAGGATAAAAATCCTCCTCTCCAATTCTTAGATCTCCTTTGGCTCTGATCTTTCTCATATATTTATACAATGAATGAACACTCTGGGCGTCACTATTAATTTTTGCCACCTCAAATTTGTCTCGTAAAGAGACATAAATATCTCTCAAATCGTGCATTGTTTTGGGCAAAATTCTACATGTAAGGTAAACGGGTCCATTTGGGTTCTGGATTTTCAACCGTTTCTTCAAATTCCTCATAGTTTGGCTTAAATCAGTCCTGCAAAATCGTCTATCTGATCTTGACACATTTCCAAATTTCATCTGTTGTTGCTCATAAAATTATTTGTAGCAATCCAATACTATTTTTGGATCAATCATCTTGAACGTATTTGGATAATAAAATCAAGCCATGATCAAATCCGTATCAAATATTTGATAATAGAAACCTGTGAAACAAAAAGAAACCTAAATTAATAACCTAAAAATTGTGAATAAAACAAAATCTAGAACAATAAAATMAAAAATGAATTTAAACTAACTATAAGTTCTAAACAAACATTGTTTATAATTTCCTTTCAAATATGATCTTAAAATTCTAGAAGCTTCAAGTTAATGGAGAAGAGAAAAATATTAATTTTGGTTTTTTACAAAATCAAACAAATGATAGATAATTCTTTTTTATTTTTTATTATTATTATGAGATGCAAAATGAAAAAAGAATTTAATTAATTAATATCACCAAATGATTTTATGAAAATGAGAAATCAACCAATATATTATTTGATGAAGTATTGACCCCATTATTCAAAATAGTCAAACTTGCTAATGAAAAAAAGAATGAACACATAATCATAATTTAAACGAAAGTAAACATTTGATAAAAATTAACGTTTTTGTTTAAATTGAGATTTTTATGCTCGTTTCTAACTTTTGACATATACTCTTGTAATGAATGTCGCATACTATAGTGAATGTCTTAAGTTTGTCTCAAAGCAAGTCAAGGTATGAAACTATTTGAAAAGGTTGATTCTGTAGCTCATTATAATTATCAAGATTCTAATGGGGGCCCTTTAAATTTTGTAAAAATTTAGGGTGAGTTGTTGGGGCCCAACACATACCCGGATACAAATAATCCAACATGTTGCAATATAATTGATCTCTTTACTAAAGCAATAATTGATTGTCAGGTTGCATGACAGTAAAAATATCGATTAAAACAATAGTTGAAAGTAAAAGGAAATGCACATTGTACATATTCCAAATTTGCATCCAAAATAAGACAAGAAGGTAAAGAGATTTGAAAGAGAACACAATCTATCACCAATAGTTATATTCACCAGGTAAGAAACTTAAACAAGTTTCCTTTGAAAATCCATCTACAGTCCTTATGCTTTCTTTCCCCAAAATCTGAACCCTCTTACCTTCAAACATTGATCTATTTATCCCCTTTCCAAAAGGCTTCAACCACCTTTCTTGGATCTAACTCAAAAGTTAACTTTCACATTACAACTAGATCCTACCAACAACTCAACTATCACTCCTTAATCACAATTTGTGAACATTATTTAAACTTGAGTGAATTTGGTTTGAAGCATCAGTCTATGACTTCTCCTTAATTCGACCTAAACAAAAATGTGGTTTATATCAAGAAGATAATAACCACTTATTACAATTAATAGCAGTATCTTTAACTAAATCAATAAAACTCTATAAGTGCAACTGTAAATAAGTTGATAACTAAAGTGAAACAGTTTCATGACAAAGTCTTCAAAAAAAATAGCTAGCAGTTGAATGTGCATGTGTATCCATGTATACTGAAAACGAAGTCCAAACTGGAGGCTATCCTCGAAAAACTAAAGGCTAATCTAGCACCGGTCTCAAACTTCTTCATTCTCTTTGACAAGGTAAACCTTTAACACTAGAACAAAACTCACCCAGAATTTGGGGAATTTCTGGGAAAAACGTACTCAAAGGTCTCTTCGATTATTCCAAACAGTGATATCTGTGTAAAACTTGAGAGAGGTTTTTGTGCATGGGATCGTCCTCAATAAAAACCTCTTTCAGTTTTCACAAATTCACCTCCATATATTTAGAATTCGCGCTGAAATACAATGACTAAAACAGGGAAAAACAAAGCATTTTGGCGAATTTATGGAAAAACGACATCAAAGGTATCTTCGATTCTCCCAAACCATGATACCTGCGTAAAATCGAAGAGAGGTTTTTGTGAATGGATTGTTCTAAAAAACAACCTCTTTCAGTTTTCATAAATTCATCTCCAATTGTTTATAAAGTGTGTTGAAATACAATTACAAAAATAGGAAAATACAGAGCATTTCATAGAATTCGAGCAGTGCCTTTTGATGTTTCTTCTATAACCTATGATACTTAATTTGTAATTAGTGTGTTGCATTTCAAGATCCTGTTTTTTTTTGTTGTAGATTCTAAATAGTGCCTTGGAGTTCAATCTTAGTTGAATGGTGGCTCTAGTTTTTCTATTGGGTTTGTTGGACATCCCAAGGACTTGGATTTATTTCCTCTTTTTCCCTTTCTTGGTTTCAGGAGACTCCTTGATCAGGGTTTCTACAGGCACAAACTCTGCAACAATAATTTTTGGACTGTGCTGTCTAGTCCTATTTTGGCTTCTTGTCTTCATCTTGTAATTTTTTTTTCGCTGCATGGTTGTAGTCACTACCTCATCCTCAAAATTCTTGAGTGACAGTGGGCCTATTTATGTGATTTTTTCATCTTTCTTTCTTCTCAAAACCTTTCTTCCCTTCCTCTCTTTTATCCACATGATTGAAATACCCTGACTCCAGTCAAGGTTTTAGTGTTCTGTCCCCAAGAACTTGTTGCAAACCTCTACTAGAAATTTGACCTTCTTGAACCATCATTTCCTAGTGACCGGGAGAGTGCAGGTCGCTCCAATAAATTTCTCTGTAATATGGATCACGGTGTTCCCAATTTGGATCTGGAACCCATCGAAATTTTGTGCAAAGAGAAAGGCCACTCCTCTGTGATGTCATTCAAAAGAGAAAATAAAGTCGAACCATTCTTCTCTGATAAACATATCTCTGATCTCTGGAAAGGCTTCGAACAATTCGAGCCCCTATGGCTCTATTCTATTGAGTTTCCAGTGTTCTCGGGGAGAAACCATGGTTTCCACTTCTCTTGTTGACCGTGATGGTTGAATGCATACGTATCTTCAAGACTTATTTAGCACTTTCCAAAAACATAATCCACGACCCTGCAATGATAACAAATCATGACGCACTTGTGCATGATACTGCAACACAATCTTGACAATAATAGTTAGTATGTGGAAGTACGTGCAATATTGAGTGCACCGGGATATGCAAAAGCATGTGAGGTGCGAGGACACATTAAATTGAAATTTTAAACTTTATTCGATCGTTAAAACCTAGAATACAACTCGTTATCTATTGTTTGCAAGATTAGGGATATTCTTGCAATCAACCTCTTTTCGAAATAAGGACCTAATTTAAATCATGTGTAACCTCTCAGTGACATAACTATGGTGAAGTCATTTCATTAAATCCAAATCATAAGAAAATTTGGCTTTATAAAGAGATAGGAAAGTGCCAAAACACCTAGAAAAATAAAACAACAAAATAACCCAACACACCTTAAATGAAAACTTTAAGTAAAAAGAAAGGGTTTGACAATTGGATGTGCTAGTGGAGGAATGTAAAGCAACAGTGCAGACATAGGATCTAACGCCAGGTCTTAGAAAGAACTTACTTTCATATTTAGTTATGGAGGATAAAATTTATGCATTTGAGTTCAAGAACCAACAGGTCCTCATCAGACCAAAGGAATATAGCCCAACTACAACTCGGGTAATATGGGTTAGAGAAGGTAATCTTTATTGGTTTCAAGGTGAACTTGTTCAAACCCTAGTTCATAATAGTGAAAGTTTGTGTGAATTGTGGAACAAAATATTGGTGCACCCCATCATAGATCATTAACTATTTTGAGGGAGATAGTCACAAGTATTCCAAAGTTTAGTATCGAGTGGCATTGAGTATGCAAAGGGTACATGTTTGGAAATCATGCCAAGGTTGCTTTCCCAAGAAGCAAGCATAGGTCTAAGGAGATTCTCTACCTAGTGCATTTGGATGCTTCTGGACCAATGTCGGTCGCATCAATTTCAAGAATCATGTACTATGTTTCCTTCATCGATGACTTCTCTTGCAAAACTTGGAAATACTTCCTAAATACCAAGGATGAGGTGTTTAGTAGGTTTCAAGAGTTTAAATCTCTAGTTAAAAACCAGATAGGGAATAAAATCAAATTCTTAAGATCAGACAATGGAGGTGAGTGTACCTCCAAGGAGTTCAAGGTTGTCTACAAGGAGGCATGAATCAAGAGGGAGTTGATTGTTCCATACAACCCACAACAAAATGGGGTTTCAAAGTAGAATAAGAAATCCATCATTAGGGATACTAAGTCCATGATTCATGACCAAGACTTGTCGATGCTTCTTTGGGAAAAGGCATGCAACACAAAAATCTACATCCAAAACTGATGTCCTCACAAAATCTCATAGGAAAAAACACCAAAGGAGGCATTCACTAATGTGAAGCTAGAGGTGATTCATTTCCACATATTTGGTTGTCTAGTTTATATCCATGTACCGAGGGAGAAAAGGACTAAGTTGGAACCCTCCAGTAGGTTCAAGGGTTTATTTTAGTTACAGTGAGAATTCAAAGGCCTACAAGGTCTATTATCGCACAATTTGTAGATTGGGAAAATCCCAACCCAATCCACGAAAGTGTGAAAATTATGGGAGTACCTACCCACTGTCACCTCATATAGACACTTCCCTTGATTTAATGATGATGAAATCACCACAAGGGGGGAATCTCGGTGACCCTAGGGGGATTGAGATGAAAAGTATAAGAATGATAGATGAACACCCCTATAGGTAAATATTGGAGAAGGAGTAAGGCTTTGAGAATTAGTCTCGTAGATGGAGAATGGTTGTCAAGTATTGCACACCTACAAAACAATGTTAAACCTACCAAGAACAAGACAAATGATACATATACAAGCCTTAAACCAAAGGAGATCAATAAATAATCCTTTATGTCCCAAATTTCAGCAATATAGAAATATATGTATCAACAATGTAAGATAACAATATCTGCAAATTTAACCATCCAAAATCTAGTACAAGATATCAAGAATAAAGCTAGCAATGACTAGTAAAACTTCCAATGATTAGAACATGACTTTGGTGGTGATTAGTGGTTGTTATATGATGTTATCAACAAGTTATTATGACAGAAGAGTGACTGTAGCAAACAATTGCTACAACAACAAAATCTAACCACATAAATCAACAAGTAAATTGTCCAAATGATAGTCAATAACTAGTAGAACAATAATCTAGGTTCACAAGTAAATTTCCACTGTAGATTAGAGAGTAAAGAATGTAATAAAGAGAGTTTTGGTGTATCCCTAATGTCTGTAGAATTAATTTTATAATAGAAAAGAGAATTATTAGGCTATTCAAGATGCCCTTAGGGCACAAACAAGCTTATAACAAGTGGAATCAATTCCAACTTGGACAATTGCAATATCTCAAGAATTCGCGTATACCAATGCAATGATTTAATATATCCAATGCAATTTATACTAGTGCTTAATCAATTGGGAAATGGAGTCTCTTGTGTAAGAGCTAGCTTTGTTACTTCTCTAGGGGTGTAAGCCTTTTTACTCCTCCTACCAACCTTTGCATAAAATATAGCGTATTCAATGATAACAAGTAGACTTGATGGAGGGTGTATGCCATTATACTCCTCCAAGGGTTTAGACAAATTTAGTTTGAAACAAGAAGAAAAACACAATTAATGCAGAAATTTCCTACCAATTCCAAGAAAAAGCATGAAGAAACCCTTTCTTGTCAAGCATATTCCACCAAAATACCAAGAAAAAATCCTTCCAAGAGATAGTGCCTCACTTCATTCACCAATAGATAAGTACTAGCATCAAAAAGAAGGTTCAAGAGAGAGATAGAGCTAAATGCCCAAGTAGGGTGAAAATATTAGCCATACACTATGTAATTCTCAAGAGAGTTATGTTCAAAATGACAATGGGGTGACCTCCTTTTATAGGAGGTCACCTAAAACTCATGTGTCCACAATTCAAAATGCCAACATCAAATTTGGGAGGTCGACCTCCTCTTTTTTCCTTTACAACTTTAAAAATCAAAATTACAAAAAGAAAATCCCCTTTTAAGGGTGACGTCATGCCCTAGACGTAGGGCCTCTAGAAGATACATTGAGCCTTTAATGAAGGACATGGGGCCTACAAAGGCCATAAATCATTCCACCAAGTGATATAGCATGGGCCAAGTGTCTCTCTCTATATAAAACCAAGCTACACTACCATGAACCATGAAAACTCCATCAAAACCTTAGTTCATGTGACGTTTATGGCATCAAGTGTGATGTTTTAGGCCTCCAAAGGCCAATGTTTGGGTGCAAGAGTCTGGAGTTTACTCTCCTCATGGTCTCTAAGTGCCTCTAAAGGCAATGTTCCCTCTCCCATGTGTCCAATGAGAGGGGGCACATCATCCAACATGTGGGCTTCATGCCCGGTCAAATGAAAGTCCAAGTGACCTTGTGCCTTCATGAAAAGACTTCCACCTGTCAAGGCCCTGTAAAGACAAACAAATTCTCCCTCCAGGGGTCCACAAGTCACAATATAATGACAAGTAATCCATATCTAATAAAATAAACACCCAAACATGTGCATCAAATCCCCCCTTTTCAAAATAAACAAATGCTGGGAGGGTGCCATAATACCCTATTGGGTGAACCAATTCCTCAAGTAGGGGATGTTCCCAGGGAGAATCCTTTCTAGTTCATGTAGTGAATGTGAGGTGGATGGGTTTAAACTTCTAGTAATGGGGTTTCATGGCATACAAGGGCTCATATTGTCTCATTTATGGGCGTCTTTGTTGAGCGATAGCCACATCCTTTTCCTCTTTTTTTTAAAGCATATTTTTCCAAACCCTTCATTAGCCATTTATTTTTCATGTGTCACCAAGTTGAATACAATAAGGGGCACTAAAAATGAAATGAATAAACCACATACACTCTACCTTGGTTTGCATGCCTTTCCAAGTTGAAGACAATAAGGGGAACTAAAAGGAAATTCATAGCCCACAAATGCTCTACCTTGGAAAGTGTTATTGATTAATTAGTTATTTGTTTTATGGGTCCCTCACTTTTTTTAGAATCATTTCATTGCTCTTAGGATATAAGGGTGGAATTTTATTGCATGATGTTTTGTTAGGGATCCTCTGACCCTAATGGCCCTTTCTTCCCATGAAATGTGGTACATGTC